>OMLP01015290.1:0-49372 GCA_900302685.1 Spondyliosoma cantharus | reverse complement strand
AATCACACAAAAAAACAATGTCTATATAACGCCGCTTTAGATTCTGCCTATGTAGAAATTAAGTGGATATTGCTATGATTTTAACATCTTATTACTAAAAAATGTGGAATGAAAGAACAAGAAAGTAATGCAGATATAGGCCTATGTATTTCAACAAAGGAAAATAAGGGAAAAACAGAAATGTTCTAATTTGAAACAACCTCTGTGGCCAATCGAGTATACATTTTTTAGCTTACAAGGTGCACTTCAACGCACCATTTCGTTTAAAGCAGGATTAGTATTTAACGCCTGGATGTAACTCCAGTTCTGTGTGAGTGAAAATGTCTCAAATGCTTTATTACACATGTTCACATGGCAATGACGATTAATTGCAATTTATCGGTCAGCGCTTTAAAGAAGCTTCACTGTCTTGTTCTTTTTTTAGAAAAACTCAATGTTCTTATTCTTTCCTTATCATCTCCCCATTAATGATTTAAGGCATGACAGGCCTGACAGTCAAAAAGAAAATCCTGTCTTCCTGCTGTGCGCTGTGCTGAAATTTAATTGCCATCCAGTTTCTGAAATCACCCTCCATCCTAGCAGTCCATCTGAACAGTTGGCACTCTTGCCAGGAAGCTGATAATGCGATGGCAGGTGCTGGTATCAGTGTAAAAACAACAAGCCCTCTCCCTGTCACAGATACTTGTCTCCCTGTTTGCAGAGCACTTGCCAGAAGGATGCACACTCACCGAGAGAGCAGCTTCCCCTCAATCTGCCTCGTGTTAATATTAAACAACCTTCAAAGCGTTTTTGAATCATACGTCTGCTTTAGCAAAACTTTAAGTTCTGCATCAGCAGAGGACGAGGTGAAAAGAGATAGAGGGCGGATGAGTCTGTCATCTGTCGTATAATCCCGGGAAATGCCGTAACTCTGCCGGTAGATAATTTATTCAGTGCAGCTCGCTGAGATACCTCAAGGAATAGTCAGCCGTCAGAGAAAGGCCTTGGAGTAAAGACAGTGACATAACTTCAGACAGAAATGTAGCATCACATCAATCAATAATGCACCGTCATCCTTCTGCTGAAAATACAAGCAGGCAGTGAACCAGACTGACTCAAACTGAGCAGCTTCACCCAATTTAGCTTGTTGATTTGTATTCTGAAGTAATATTTTTGATTATCTCTGTTACAAAAATCGTTCCTCCTGAGGGAAAGTGTCTCACCCTTTTTTTTTTTTTTCCTTCCTCCGTGCATGCCTTGAGTAGCCTGAATTAATTTTAACATCAGGCTGCCAACTAGACATCCTCACGTAATACTGGTAAACAAGGAGAATTTGTTTTCTCCGCGACAGATGGAGGATGACATTAACAGAACGGCAAGGCTGCACCTCTGGGCTCGAGATCTTAGACCTCATTAAAAATAAGTTTGAATGCAATGAATTTCATCCAGTGAAAGATGAAAAGGAAACATCCACCCCTTAGTCCACAATTCACTCACAGCAGAGTGAGTCATTCTTATCATCTCGAAGAGGGTTCTCAGAGATATTGACAAGATAATCAAGAGGAAAATCCTCAATGTATCCAGTGACAAACATGGGGTTCTGGGGACAGTGACAGGGCCCAGAGGAGTTCCAAATAGTACACTCTGTGGTGTGTTACCTGTATACTAAAATGGAGCTGATACAGTTGTATTAGAATGTAAAGGCATCCACTAAAATCTTTGTGAGATGTCGTAAAAATAACTTTAAAATGTATAAACTGAATAGTTGCTGGGTAGGTGCAGAAAGGATTGAGAGAAACAATATGTGTCTCAACAATAATGAGTGTGACACAATATAAATTTTGATATTTTCAAATATGTGTGGTTGTATTCAGCACTTGTGAGTAATGTGACCATGGCAATGTTATATGATTTTTAATCTGATAGAGTAACTTGTTTTATCACTATCACACACAATGATATCTGTTGGATGATTTTATCCATAAACAGTTTTCCATTGATTTTTCTTTTTCTAGAAATTTTAAATATCATTACAAATACCAGAGCTGTGAAGGATTGAATCCAAAGCTCCTGGAGTCTCTTGTGGACCATGAAAGATATGTTTTCCTTTTATTTATTTCGACCGAAGGCCAACATCAGTAACATTCCACACATCGTGGAGTCCATCAAAATGTAAATTGAAATGGAGACCCCTGGAAGTGACTGTTCACTACAGGTCAGGTTAATAAAAATGGTTGACTTCACTTCCCTCTTTTCACATGTATTTGAATATTTTTCATGGCACAATTCTTAAATGGGAAATCCAACAATTTACATCGTGGTGTGGGTTACAGGGTAAGGCTTAGAGTTGGGGTTAGGTGGGTTTACAGGTGTTGGCGAGTGCTACCGCTTATGTTAAAAATTGCATAAGGCTTTTTGTGGCTCCAGTGACATCACGTGGGACATCACTTGAGGGGTGTGGCATTGTGGGCAATATAGATGTACATAGAGTGCATAGAATAAAGAAGATAGATTTCTGGGTCTACCGCATTGATTATGATCCCTTTTTAAAGAAAAGGAAAAAAAAATCTATCGTGTTCATAGTGTGCTATGATACGATGATGGGGGAAAATATTTTATGACGCAAAACAGAAAGATGGAGTTGTTCAGTGCAAACAGAACTTCTGTAAAAGACAGATGTTTGGTCCTCATTGTCAAAAATGTAGGCAAATGGCTTCCATATTGGTAATTTCAAAAGAAAAAGGAGAATGAATGAAGGATAAAGAAGAAGAATATTTATTAATCATACCATGTACAAAGTAGTGACACTGGTGCTCAGAATGTATTGGTTTGTTAACACATTGATGTACTTAAAGAGTGCTACTATTTGCCCAAAAAGTCCCCTCCTCCTCTGTCTCCTACCACAATAGCATATAAAAACTCTCCTTCATTTTATGGGGTGACTGGGAGAGAAAGTGTATGGGTTTGTGGGGCGTATCATTGGCAGGCAAGCGAGCTTAGACATCATTGTATGTTTGTTTGTTTGTTTGTTTCCTACTTCACAGGACAGTGCACAGATAGGTTTGAAATATGACTTGGATGAGGTTTTCGACTACCATATACAGCTTTTAATTGAGGACCAAGTGATGAGGAAAAATAGAGGGGAGGCAAAAAGGATTGTGATTTCATGACAATAAAGATAATTGGAAATGCTTATGATCTTTAAGATTCTCCAATTTTGCCCTTTTTTGTGAAAGAGAATAAATTATTAGCTAGATAAAACCCTCAGAAACCATAGAAAGCATTTATTTGATGGCCTTCAGATTGTTTTGGAGACCTGATTCCATACTTTCACTGTTTTTACGAAATAAAGCCACATTAATGCGAAGGATCAAGTTTATTATTTACGTGCCATTCATAACATATAGCAAGCTTGTTGTCCCAATTTTAGGAATTGGAATTTTAGCCTCCACCGTCCTGACATGATTCAAAGGGAAGACATGGTAATTACAGTGACCACAGACGGTGGTGAGGCATAAAGATAAAGTAAACCTATCCGCCTCTGATTAAGTTAAATACATTGGAGTAGAGTGCTGGGACGTCTGCCCTTGGTGACCGATCACACAGAATTGGGTTTTAATCTAAGACTACATGGCCAACAGAAAGAAATGGAGGGAGGGTGCATTTGGTGATCGTCTCCCAAGGACGCCTATCTGGCCATACGCCTCACAGCACTCTCCTCTGGGCTTTGACGAATGACACCAGCACCACGGAGTGATAGGCTATTATTTCACTTTGCATCGGATAAATGGCAGTGCTGGCTCCTACCTGTCGCCTGCCTTTCTCTTTCTTTCATTCTCTCTTTTTTTCCTCATCTCTCTTAGCAGCCTGCCAACCCAGACCTGAATGGAAAGACTGATATTTTGTCCGGGCAATCTGTTGATTTCACTTTCCCATATCAGATATCTTTTGAGTTTTTCGTGTCCTTTGTTGTTTGAATGGATGTGTGGCCGGCATGTCATTTGGTGCAAGGCTTTTTACCCCTCATCGTTACATCTGAAAACCATTTTTTGTACTGTGAAAATGTTTTTTGATATAACATTCTTTCCCTTTTTCAGACCAGCAGTATTCATGGTCGCCCTCGCAGTACTTCGATGAGGAAAGCTACTCCCCTCCACCCAGGAACATGAAGGGTCTCTCTGGCGGCCGCCCTGCCCAGCTCCAGCTCACCTCCCCCACCTCAGCCCACACCTGCGGCCTCGCTGAATGCGACCATTCCCTGGACCATCACTTCCACCATGGCAACTCACGGCCCCCCTCCTACCTCCTCAGCCCCACTGAGAGCTGCCCCCTTGAGAGTCACCATCGCTGTTCCCCGCGGAGCTCCATCCACTCCGAGTGCATGGTGATGCCGGTGTCCATGTCGGCCGCCGACCACTCCATCTCTAGTAGCACTTTCCCCCGCATGCACTATGGAAGCGCTTCACGGGACAGCAGTGGCAACACTCCTGGCTGCAGGGAATCCCGAGACGATGGCGGCTCATCCTCGCATGGTGGCAGCGGCAAAATGAACCGAATCCCAGCAAATCTCCTGGACCAATTTGAGAAGCAGATGCCATTGCACCGTGATGGCTTCCACACGCTGCAATATCAACGCACCTCCACCACGACCACGACTACAGAGCAACGCAATGAAAGCCCCGGGCGAATACGCCACTTAGTTCACTCTGTACAGAAGCTCTTCACAAAGTCGCACTCTCTAGAAGGTTCCTCCAAGATGAACGGTACCAAAAGTGACTCGCACCGGGACGGCTCACACCACCACCATCACCACCACCAAGGCCACCACAAACACAGCAAACGCAGCAAGAGCAAAGAACGGAAATCCGACGGAAGCGGCAAGCAGCGCTCAGGAGGTTGGTGGAGTTCAGATGACAACCTGGATAGTGACAGCACGTACAGAACACCCAGCGTCATGTCGCGGCATCCTGTTGACCACATCAGCCACTGCTACCCTGAGGCAATGCACGGCCACCTGGCTGGAGACCTGTCACTAAAGACCTCCAAGAGTAACAACGATGTTAAGTGCTCAGCCTGTGAGAGCATAAGCATGGCACCTGAGGGAAAGTTCATGAAGAGGAGCTCCTGGTCAACACTAACTGTCAGCCAAGCCAAGGAGGCCTACAGGAAGTCCTCACTCAACCTGGAGAAGCCCATGACGCCCACCGACCTCAAGCCCAACCTCAGGCCCTGTCACTATCTACAGGTGAGTTTATCTTATATTGTACTGTAGACTGTGATGTAGATTGAGGGTATAAACCAGCAACTGAGTGACATTCTCTTCCCTTCTGCTATCTTTGTAATAGTATTTTCAAAATACCCTTCTTTATGTGAAACAGCAGCGTCACCCTGGCCTGGTCGCTAATGGTATGAATGTAGACAGGCTAGCAATTGTTACCTTTTCTTTTGTTTTCTCATGTTACCCCACCACTGTTTTGCAGGGGCACCGTCGCTGCGTCCTGGGCTTTGTGGCACCCAGGCAATTGTGATGTCGTTTGTCGTTGTCATTTAAAGAAATGCACACGAGCCAGGGCGCCCTTTCTCGTATAGCAGAATGATAATGGGTGTAACCAGACCTTTATCCAGCACTTGCACAGCGCTATTGAGTGATTACTATGTGTCAATATGGTTGTGTGTCTTGAGCAGTCCCATGGGTACACAATATCTCTAGTCAAACACTATAGCGGCTAATGTCTCTGGTCATTAAAACCTGCATGTACATTACTTTCCTGGATTGCATTGCATTGCCATCATTCCACCGTATGTGGGCTAGATGAGGGTGTCATCAGGTACACTTTTGCTCTCTGAGTTGAATGAATTTTGATTATAGAAATTTATAGACAAAGATGCAAATTTAGATCATTTTAGTCAGAGCTCTTGATAAAAGGAATAATCGTTTGCAAAAATTAAGGCCAGACTCAGACTACAGGCAAATTTAATCGTAATTCCCCAGTTGGAGGAGAAATCTGGTCTGGGACCTTGGTCGGTACCACTGTTTGTCCCAGATAATCGGGTAATGTGAAGGGATTATAGATCTTAAACCTTCTGAACACAAGTTTGCAGATGTACTTGAAACTCATATGTCTACATTTGAATGTGAAAACATTAGAGAGGAAAAAAAGGCATGTATTTTGAGTTTTAGTGGGGTGAGAACAGAGCCAATTGCCCATCTAGAGGTCCTACAGTTCAAGAATATAGGTTGAAAGAAAGCTATATTGTGCCCATTTAAGTCTATGAATAACATAAATAGATGGTGGGTATTTGGAACGTTATACTAAACAAAGAAGATTGTGGTTTGGATGAAGCCACATAATAGGGAAAAGCAGTGATGATAAAACACACATATTTTGTCACTCAGTCACTACAATTGTGAGGAAGAACATGAGGCAACCTTTGCAGCGCAGACAAAAGACATCAGCTCCAAAACTGAGGCCTGTATTGTACATCTCAAATGGGTGAGACATGGGTGAAAAGTTGCACATCTCAGCTGGACTTCTCATTGATCTAAAAGACAGTGTTTTGTTGGTCGGTGCCCTGGATATTACAATGTGAACATGTCTGACAGCTCAGCATGCGGCGGCAGCAGAAGCCAGAAGGGACTGGCACAGCAGGACAAATCAATTAACTCCATAAATGATCTGTGCTGGAGGGGAAGAGATGGCAATATGAGAATAAAAGACCAGAGATGAATGTTGATTTTTACTGTGTTGTTAGCTTCAATTCTACATAGCTTTCAGACCTGGGAAAAGGTTAGCATTTAGCTCAGGCCTATGATCGGCTCAGTGGGACGTCCAATAGCATCACTGGGATCAATTCAAAATGAGTCAGCACTTTACACAGAAGTGTCTCATGAGTTTTATATGCATGCTGAGGGCTATATGGAAGAGAAAAATGAAAAGAAGGCACGCTTATAAATCCTAAATTGCAAAATCAGGGAAAAATAGATTCTGTGAAGATGCTGCTCAATATACAACAATGTGATATCTGATAGCATCATGTAAGTACGGCCTGCGGGCGAAATAAAGTGAGCACTTCAGCACATTGGGAGAGAAGACTTAGAAACTCTGTGCTCTTAGCAGAGAGTGTGTTGCAGGATTAGGGACTGCTGTGAATGGAAAGCCAATACATTACTCAAATCAGCCAGCAGAGCCAAAGAAACCACTCAATCTAAGCTTACGTCAACAGAAAATGTTTCAGAGGACTAATTTTGACTAGCGTATTTTTAAATATAACTGATGATCAGTCTGAACTGGACAGACGGTGCGCTCATCCACTCAAATGTTTCACAATCCCAGTAAGTGCAGTAATCTCTCAATGAGAGAGTCGCAGTGTTTAATGTGACCCACCACGACCCCTTCCTCTCTTCCGTTTGGTCATTCAGCTGAGGTAGTGTCCGAGTCGTGGCACCATAAACACTTCTAAAAATATCCTCCCCTCCTCCTTCCTGCCGCAGGGCTATATTTAGCCCAGAGTTATCAATCCAATCCGCGCGGGGTGACACATCTTCCCTCCCCGGGGGGGAATCAATGCCCTCTCCGAGAGCTGGAAGATGCTTTGAAGGAGAGAGAGGAGAGAAAGTTGAAGATGCATACCACCGCGGACTGTGCCGCTGTGGATGCATCGAGATACTCAAGGCAGCAGAGGGGAGGAAACAACAAAAGAGATGGCTGCTTTTGCTCCCCATGGCTAACGCTGTTGCTCCATCACCAGGAGCAGTCAGGCAAAGAGATGGAGCCAATAGTCAGGGATGATACTCACACCAAGGGGTCACGTTGAGGGCTTTTCACTTTCTGCTGCTGAATTGGGATTACCCACAACTGTCTGCGCTGTTACAACATAAACTGTTTCCTGGGAGAGTGTGTGTGTGCTGACTGTCTGTCCATGTATGAGTGAGAGCGTGCTATGATGTGTGTGGGCTTCTTTCTGTTTATGGCACACCAGATGGTTTGATGGTGTGCTAGTCACCTTGTTTGCGTCCTTGGTCGTCGACAGTTGGAATGAGAAAACTTCTGAACTGTTGTGCAAATATGAGCCGGCAAACGGAAAGATATGCAGGACTCGTCCTACTGACGTAATCGAATGCTAATCTGTGGGCATGCAGCAGGTGCACGTGAATCTTTAGAGCGGGGTAGCTCATGTGCATGTATGAGAGATCGATTAACTGGACATCGGGTAGGACAGAGACAGATTACTATTGGCTGCTCTTTCTCTGAAATGACAGATGTTGGGGAATCAGACGTGGCATTAGCCATCGCTCTCTGTCTCTGGCTAAGTCATTTCACAAATTAGCCCCAATTAGCCCCCCCAAGCCCCACACACACACACATACACAGTGTGTTTTCGAGTTTGACTGTGAGTTTAATATTAATGAGAGGAGGTGATGGTGGCAAAGCATCCGTCTCTGTTGGTGACAGGCTCACCTGGACGCATTTTGTGCACATACAGTAGGTGTTTGGGGCACCGTCTCTCTCTCTCTCAGACACACACTCTCCGTATTAAATATGTAAATACACCTGGACTGCAGTAACAGCTGTAACCTATGCCTCCTCCACCTTCCCTGCGCCCAACTTCACAGCACAATAACTTTGTCTTACTGACAACTCTCAGCCCTGATCAAGGCAGTGGCTCCGGCAGACGCTACTCTGTTCTCTCCCTGCATACAGTACTGGAGTACAAAGGGAGGATTAGTCTTTGATAGTTTTGCTGATAGGGCATTGCGGAGGGATTTAATAAGTCAATTAATTGCCATGTTGGCTTGCCAAAGGTGGAGCTTGAGACGCAGAAAGGCTGCTGATTAAATTACAAAAGGAGAGTGCAAAGCAGCAGAAACAAAACTGGCACTGTGACTGTAAGTTACAGTAACACCACCTACAGACACACACACAGGGGTTCCCTTACTTTTTCACGAAGGTGTTCCCAGATAACTATCAGGCCACCAACCACTACTTAATAAGGATTCGTCCCAGGAACTCGGGGATCAGACAGCAGTTTGTAGCTAAATGTTACTCATCGCTGTTGCCTGAGGCGACAGTGTTGCTTTGTGTTTAGCACCATGTCGGCGAGCATCTGCTCGTATTCCTGTTTTACTACCTCAAACCTCGAGTTTCCTTGGATTCTACAAGGAAGTTGTCGGTCTATAACCATTTAATTGTCAGTTGTTAAGCACATTTTCTCCCATATCCTTTTTGTATGTGCTACTGCTTTCACAGGCCAAATCAATAACAATGGCCAGCGGAGATAGCTGGTAATTTTTGGAGGGTGTGATACTGACATTTGTTTCTTTAGTAGCATAATTCTTCACTGTATTAAAGTTTTAGAAGGTTATGCCATTTGGTGCAGCCCAGAAAAAACAGTAGTGTCTCATGTGGGGCTTTTCCATACACATGAGCTGGCTTGGGTTGGCTCGGTTTGACTCGGCACATCAGCCCAACGAGGCAGGGATTCGCATTCCACCAGAACAGGGTTGCCTGCTTGAGGGTTTGTCTTTAACTAATAATGGTCAGCATAGCGCTGTAAATACTCTCAATACCATGGAAAAATAATTGCTAACACAGTTAATTTCCTAAATAATATTCACAGTAAAAGTCTTCCATTATTTACTCATTTTATTTTGAAGCAGCAGAAGTAGGAAATGTTGCAAAACAGCTGAAAGTGAACATGATGAAGCCATCAAATACAGCTGATACCTGAAAGTACGAACAGACTTAGGGGAGAGGCTAAACTTCAAACCACAGACACTCAAGTGGAAGCTACAAAAGCTAACAAATCAGCATGGCATGGTTTGTCTCAGCATGGCCAAAAGTGTTTGTGGAAGAGATCCAATGGTCTTGAGTTTGACGAACCTCCAGGTGTTAAAGAAAAGAGGGAACTCTGAGCATTACTATATTGACCTTGACTTGTTATTTCTTCTTTCTGATGCACTCTCTTCCGTCTCTGAGCAATTGACAGTATGTTTAAGTTTGAACAGCTCTTCTGTAGGCGAAGATTTCTCCCCAAAAAGTCTCTGATAAACCAACTGTATGAAATCTTCCCAGCATGGACAAAGCTGCAGCAGTTGGTGAAGAAATTCAAAAATCTGGCAAGCTTAAAAGACAGATATTTGTTACCAGGCGCCCAGACAGAACCAAATGTTCCCAGTTTTTTCTGTATGTCAAAGTAGGCAATTATGTTCTAGTAAATCACTGGCTGCGCATCGATCAGCTTTTGAAACATTTTTTCTGGCCCCCTAGTGGCCAAAAAATGAATGTAAAAAAGCTCTATGAAATAAGAGGGGAGAAATGCAGTTGGAGATGGAAGGCCTCGACATCGGTGCCATTAAACTCATCCGTTAACACCACACATCTTGGGGCAGCAGCTGATGTGGATTTCACTATAGGAATATTTCAAAAATATTATAGTTAGCCTGACTGACCTTTTCCTCAACACTTTCCTCCAGCTACTCCATGGGGGAACACAATAAGTATCACTAGGCACGTGTAGAAATCTCTTCCCACTGGATCTGCCCTGCGGTCTCCTACCATCAGTTGCGGTTGTAATACTTCCAATGTAAGTCTGCCCAAAGGTGTCTTTAATGTAGTCGGCGCTTATTTCGTCTCAACAGTCTCAATACCCGATCCTCCTGAAGTCCTGAGCTTCTTATCCTGTCTCAAACACAGCCGCTTCCTCTGTAGATATACAAGGCTCATTCTAAGGTCATGAAAAACACGGTGATTCTTAATTTCAGGTGATTATACACTACATTAAACATAGTCGTAAATATTATATCCCATTTCTGCCAATAGATCCTCCTGAACCTCCATAAATTCTTCGCACTGGACCTTAACACATGCATGTATAACACGTGTCTCCCTGTGTGTTGGTTGGTGAGCACTCTTTAACCTGTCCCCAGCCAATAAACATGGAGAGGAATTAGAAATGTACAGGTGTGAGCACTTGGCTCGAACTTGGCAACAAAAGGGGAGGCCGCCCACAGCGTTCTAATGCGAAAGTGGATTATTGAACCACTGAAACGTAATAATGAGGTGTGAAGGTGTAGGGCAGAAGTCGGACGTATTTTGTAATGTGTGGATGGGTGAAAGATGGTGTAGCCAGTGAGGACATGAGAGAACCACATCCACATTTTTAGATATTTCTGAAAATGTTTCTTTTTGTCTGCTATCTACTTGTTTTCTCTTCCTTGAAGTTTTCTTTTCTTGGCCTGAACCACCCTAGCTGAGGCGAATAGCTTGAAGTGTTCAGACTGAATCGTTTGTCCTGCCCTCTCCCTTTTTTGTAGTGTTTCGTTCAAACTTTGAGGTCTATTTAATGGTCCAGTATTATGTTATCATGACCGTGTAAAATCACCTGAAACTAAGATTTCTTTTTAATTTGTTACCTTAAAAGTAGCCAGGGGGAGAGTCTGCCGTGTTGCACAGCAATGTTTCTACAGTGCTGAACATGGGTTAGGGTTAGATATGAGCATGCTAGCATCGCTATTGCCGCTATTGATATGCTAAAGTTAGCTCTGAGCTTGAAGAACAGCTTTCCTTCTGTAAGTACAGTATGGGCTCACAGAGCAGCTATGTAGGTAGACTCTTGCACTCTATGTACACCTAGCATTAAAATGGGATTATATCTGGATACATTATCCAGATAAGAAATTATCCGGTATTTTCAATGCATTCTGTATGAGAATGGATCTCTGTCCTGAGTGATGTGACGTGGTGGCAAACTAGACCCAGACTCCCTTAAAAAATTGTTGAATTTTCTGAGTTATTGTGTCGGGCTGACTTTATAAACTTTGTATGAATCTGTTTACAATAAATTCTTAATTATTTGTCCTTTCTCATAAATTTGGCAAATGTGACTCATCAAGTCATTACTTTCTCTGGATGAAATATAATGGCAGTTTGTTGCAGTGTGTTGTGGCGTTGACGTGTAGACTGCTCTTTGACCAGATAAATATAGGCCTTATAATGAATGCAATGTGCACATTTCTCATTAATTTCCCGCCCTTGTTGCTCTTTTTTTTTCACACAGTTTGTTGAATAACGCATCTTTTGGTGCTTTTGGAGGCTTGTCGCTATCAGCCTTCTCACTTGATCGCTCTCTCAATTTATGCAAGCTAAAAAAACAAATACTTGTATCATTGTTATGGTTTGTACAGATGCCAGCATGTTGTATGGATTGCGTTTACACCGGGCCTCGGAACTGAACACAGCGCACACCGAACTATCTTTTGATGTGGTCGGCCATATCCGATCACATTCCAATCACAGCGAATTACACCTTGCATTAAGCGCATTTTTCATTATTCAGATAACCTGTTCGGATGTACATCTCAAGTTAATGCCAGGTGCAAATGGGATGTTAATCCTGTTATTAGCTGTTGGGACACTGGTACTTGGATTCGGAGTTAGTCTCAGACAAAACATTATCTTTTGCTGTGAGAAATACTATTAGAATCAAAAATAGTAAGATTATGTCAGTTGGACAGCGGCTCACATCATCAGATTCTTCACACCTTCCCGTGCATGACTGCTTTTCCTTTTCCTTTCACCGCCGTGTGTCTATTTACACTTATGCGCAAACATCTGATCGCATGAAGTGTCAGTAAATAAACAAGATGGAGACGAGACGGAAAAACACAATGCCTCGTGCGGGGGCGTTTAAGCGTGAATAGAGGAAGACGGGAGGAGAAGAGTCGACAGTGGGCATGCGGGTGGGTGTTGAATCTGGTCGAGTAAGAACATTTGTGTTCTCCCCTGTGAGGTGGGAAGAGGAGACGAGGAGGAAGAAAAAAAAAGAAAAGAAAACAGCACCTGTTCCAACACACACAGCATACCCATGCAATCTTGTGGGAGGAAATGAGGGTCTGTAGGCTGGTGGGTGGGATTACCACTGATTGAACCTTTAAGAGCTCACTAACTCTCCCTTCCTTCCACCCTCTCTCTCTTCCTCGGCCAACTCTCTGCCCTATATCCTTTCTATCCTCTCTCTCTCTCTCTCTCTCAGCTGTCTCTCTACGCTATATCCTCTCTATCCTGTCTCGCTCTCTCTCTGTCTCACCGCCTAGCTCACTCTATTTCTTAACTTAATGGCAGTGACTTATATTTCTTAGTGGAAGAGGTCCTGCTTATAGATAGAGCTGCAGAGTTAATCAATGAAATGCACTGCTGCTCTGCAGCAGCCTTACTACCCAACACACACAAACACATGCACACGATCAAAGATCAAAACACTGAAAGCCAAGGCAGGCACAAACAGCTAATGTGCCAATGTCTGCACAATCCCTCAATGAGATGCATGTGAGGCATGTCACCCATGTTATTTATTGGCAAATTTAAAGTGCCGAAACAGCTCAGGCAAGGAAACCCCAGGTCATATATAGAATACGTAAATACCTTTTACCCCAAGTCATGTCTGAATCCAACTGTTGGAGGCAAGAAGAACTTCTGTCATCATGAAAACTTTAAATATGAATCTTCACACTTGAGCTGTGAAGTTTCACACCAACCTTGGCTAATAATCACAAAGGGCTATGCCATAAAATGTGCTGCTGAGCAGAACACTTTATTTAGGAACAACAGAATCATCAAATCCTCCCTGAAGTAACCAAGTACATTTACATTTACTTGGGCGCAATTTTGAAGTACTTGAACTTTGCTTGAGTATTTCCATTTTATGTTACTACCGCTCCTCATGTCAGTAGCGTACTTTCTACTCCACTTCATTAGTCTGACAGCTTTGGTTATGATTCACTGTTAAGATAAAGATTTTACACTATGGATAATAAAACAAACTTACCAATGGTTTCCAAACTTTTGGCCTCTGACATCTTACAATTAGCAGTGCGTTGTGGGGGTCACATTTAAGATTGTTTATTTGGTGGGGCTAACAGGTAATTTCCCTTTAAACCTGTAACTTGATTTAATTTATTTAAAGAGAAAACAGACAACGTTTCAATTTCCCTCTTCCCGTTTCCCTGTGGTATTACTGTTGGTGCAGCTGTAGCAAAAACAGTCTGGCTACCCTCCCCAATTTGACCTGGTTTTGAACTGTCCGGAGTCCTGGTGATAAGTGGAAACACATATCTTCATGGGACAAGCTTGTGCTCTTAAAGCTCTTGTTTTTCACTCGGTTTTGATCACCCTTCCTCTTCACTTTGCCTCTTCCATCAGTGGGGTTCTTTTTTTCTTTCAGAGTAGAATTTCCAAAGTTATTATAGTTGTTTCACTGTCATTTGGGGATAGTGACCGTGGAAAACAATGCCTCTTTCTGTTTTGGTTGCGCAACGGCATTTGCGATTCCTTTTGTGCTGTAAATCGTAATTTGCATGTAAAAAAGCAAGACCAATCTATACTCAGTGGCTCCCTTATTCTACAGCCATTACATTGTATAACCCGTATTTACTTTAGAAGGGCTATGGGGCTATGAAGTAAAGGCTAAAGAGTGTCATTTGCCAGTTTAAATGTTCAAATGTTCCGATTGCTCACCAAAAATCAAAGATTCGAGTACAAATCCAAATAATGAAAACAGATTTGTGCACTTTCTTCTTTCCCCTCTTTAAATCATCTCAGCTATATCTGGTGTTCCTTGATTTAAAAAATTTAATGAAGTAGTTCCAACTAGCTCCAAGTGAAACACTAATATGTTGCTTGTTTTTATGTACTTTTACTTAAATATAACTTTTTCTGCAGGACTTTTACTTGTGGCGGAACATTTTTACATTGCTTGGTCGATACATTAACTCTAGCAAAGGATCGGAACCCTTCTTCCACCACTGTGCGCACGGCGGTGGGCTCGTTGATGCGTGCTCGCCAGAATCCCGCATCTTGCCTCGGCGAGCCCTTTAGATCAAGGAGCATGTCCATGTCGAAACGAGCGTCCGCATTTCAGCTCCACTAAGCATGCTGGGAAGGCGCATGTGTTTTCGCAGCAGTCGATACGAGCGCGCCGCTGCCCAGCCTGTTTCTTTATCTTCACAGGGGAGACACCCTACAATCTATCCAGTTTATCAGCGAACCCAAATTAAACAAATCTCGCCACAGCTTGCGCCTGTCCTCCAGCGTTCCGTTCATTAATTAGACGTCTAAAAATATCAAACCCCTCCAAGACTTAATTAACCCATCGACTCCATTTGGTAGCTGGTGCGTGCCTGTCTTTTGAGGGGAGATGAATGACTTTTATCAGTATGTGTGTGTGTGTGTGTGAGTGTCCACGCATGTTTTTGGATGGAGGGTAAGCTTAAGCATTCTTAAATCCAGCATGTCTGCGTGCTATCCTGCATGGGTTTGTTTTTTTGTGTGCAAGTCCTGTTGCGGAGGAGCATCTTTCTGTGATTTCTTTTTGTCTTAATCTGCCATTACCTTTTTCTCATGATGTAACGCCGCCGCCTCGCAGTGAAATTTCCCGCCCGAGCTGCACAGACGTAGAGGACACGCTGTAATCCCATCAATCATGCTAACGCCACAGCACAGATGAAACGTAAGAGTCGGAGGCTGCCTTGACCCAGCATGCTCTGTGATTAACAAAGAGTGGGCCGTAATAAAGCCATAATTGTTCAATTATTCGAGACGTTTTGATGTGATGTGACACTTGTTAGAGCCGTAATCGCGGGTGGGCGTGCGTAGATGCCAGAGGTTAGTGGAATTAGTGTCACAGGGATGTTGTTTTCTTTCAGGATGTAAACGAACGTACACCTTCAGGGCTGTTGATGAATTTTTATGTCCCATAGAAGTGACATGTCTGTGTAGTTTGCAATTGCGAACAGTTTCTGTTGGGAAATTTCTAGCTTTTCATGTTTTTTATATTTCAGAATTGGAGGTTTTGTCAGGTTTGTGCAGAAATGGACCCAAATGCAAGAAAAACAAACGGGCGGGCAAGTAAACAAAGTCCAAAATCCAAGTAACAAGGACAAACAAAACCAGGAGATCAAATAAAGAACACAGGGAGCACAGAAGATGCATGGACGAAAACACATGATGCTACGTGTGAGGGAAAAACACTGGCTTTAATACAACTAAACTAACAGGGGAACGAGGCGCAGGTGGAGAGATACTGGGAACAGGGCAATGCTAATAAGGCTGATGTGAGATATGTGAGATGTGTGGGAGGGCATCATACTGAGGGAAAGCACAGGGGACACAGGCGATAAGGAAGAGTAGAGAGTGACTGCAAAATAATACATGAAATAGCTCACCAAAAACCCAAAAAACAACGGTTTTATTTTCAGCGAAGTGTCGTTGGGAAGGATCATTTATGTTTTTGTTGCTTCTGGAACAATAATTGCATTTCAATTGATATTTTCAAATGGATGACATTTGCATCAAAAAATGATTAGTCACGTCATGTCATTTGACGCATTAGCGACATTTAGATGCAGCCTATCTCTTCCTGACATTTGCTACAGCCAGTCAGCTGCCACCCAGTTTATTGTGAACCTGTGAGCAGTGAGTTAGTCGCTGGTTGGCAGAAGAGAGTTTAAAAAAAAAAGAAAAACAGAAGTATTATCAATATAATCATACAGTTATGCTGTATTTCATCATTAAAGCCCTTTCCTGAGTGTGGTTCTGATCAGAAATATGGACCCAAGTCAGATTTAACTTAATGAAATCTAGAGCCGGGGCGGATTGGCACCGCGCCGAGGCCGATCCGGCTGGCAGGATGTTAAAGTGACGGATGGATTCGGCATCAGAGAAGCCTTCAACTTCCACGCGGGATTTAATGATTACTGACAGTGTCATATTTTATGAGTACAGATCATTGACCATGGAAATGCGTGTCCAGCTAAAGCTCCTGACCATCGCACACAGTCAGCAGAGTGCGACGAGATAAATCTAATAAGGAGAACGGGAAAACAGGGAAAGAGAGACGAGAGAGGCTTGCGCTCGTGGAGGGTCTCTGCGTGTGTGCTGTTGCGTTGTGTCATCGACGTTTGTTTGGAGGAGAGGATGGGACCCTGACTCAGCCCCGACTGTTGTTGTCACAGTAATTGAACTCTGTTGTGCTGTTTAACTAAAGCCAGAAAACGGGAGAGCGTGTGAGTCAGACAAAGAAAATGAACGATCGGTGTAGTGTTTAATGAGCTTGCGGGAAAAATCATCACCGGTTCATAACATGAGTGGGTGAAGTTAGCCTGGCAGATTTTAATAAAGTACAGAAACCATCAGGATCATCTAATTACATTTCTACACTGTTGTTTAATGGCAAATACCATAATAATGGCCATTTTCAGTTCACAACAATTCAGAGATTAATTTTGCGGCTTACAAATGTTGTATTATTACAGCTATTATACCAGTAACTCTGCTTGAAACAGATTCCGATAAACACATGAAAGACGAACGTCAAAGTGCATTAACCTGCCTGCAAGATGCTCTGTTCGACTTCCTGCCCACTCCACACCCACGGTGTGAAAGATTCACTCCATATATAGTGCAGACAGGCATCGAGGGCGACTCCGAGGCCCTTTTCTTACTCTGAATGGGATAATGGCGATGCTGACGTCTGGATACTCAATTATCTGGTTTAAGTGGAAGTGGAAGACATTTTTTTTTACATGCAAAAACTGCCCTGTCTTGTTTTGATGGCAGGCTTCCGCGTGTGAAAGCTAAGTCACCGTAGACTCCCATTGTCTGTTTTTAAGCTTTTTTTTTGCCAGTAATTATGAGAACAGGCCAGCCAAGATTAAAGCAGCGTTTCAGTCAAGGTTTTTTCAGCAGTTTGTAACCTGGCCAACCTACAGGAAAGCTGAAACACCAAGCAGCTGTGGAAGCTGTGTGAAGGTTTTAATGTGCGTTGACTCATTATGAAAATGGTTTTGTGTAACTCAATGGATGGAACTAACTATGCGTGAGGTAGGGGGTTCGATTCAAGTGCCTATCAAGTGGCGCATTGCTTCATCACTGGGAAATGTTATAACAGTCCCTTTTTTATGTTTTTTATGCATCATTTAGATTTACATGGTCCTCTAGAAGTAAAGATATATTTTAAGTACTTTTGTAATATATCCAAGGTCTTGGTCGGAACAAAATGCTTTGAGGATTCAGTCTTGCAATAAAATAAATCTATGATACACAACATTATTCAAAGAAAATTCAATTTCTGAAAATGTTTACATCAAAATGGATGAGAAAGCACACGGAAAGGTGTCACTTATCACAAAGAATTATTATCCAACTCTACACTTCTTCTTATCTCTTTTAGGCTTTTTAGCTCTGATAGCTAATTGTCTCGGTGACAATCTGCAGCTTTATTGTTTTTATGTTTTTGTTGTTTTTTTTAATGTTGCCAGCTTTCCTTTATTGTTGGTTGAAGACGCAGTGAGCTGCTGACTTTTCATTGTTTTCTAATGACTTGTTCAGTCTTAAATACACACTTGATGGCTACATGCATGATATTGTGGTAAAAAAAAAAAACTAGGCCAAAAGTAACAGAAGCAAAGAGAACAAGATAACATTAGTCATATTTTCATGTCAGTATGTTTTACTGTTAATGTTACAATAGAAAAGGCTTTCTGGGTGAACACCTTGGTACGCTGGGTAATATTGGGGTTCCCGAAATGTAAACTTCCCCAAATCCAGTCACAAACTGGGACAGAACTGTTATTGTAATGTTAGCATAGACTTATCGTAGCTCTCATAGCATAATTATCAGCCACAGGAGGCAGCTGTTTTTCACCACTTAATAAAAAAATAAATAATAATAATTAATGAAATTGTGTCAAAAATAGTATTAAAACACCTGCTTAGAAATAATCAGACAAAGTAAGCGACTAGCTGGCGAACACAGTGCAGCAATTTAGGAGCAAAGGTGACAAATATTTCCCTCAGGAGTCAGTGGAGACTGAACAGCTAAATGGAGAGTGAATATATTTACTTTTTTCAGTCAGGAAGCAACGCAGCGTTGCTTCCTGACTGCTGGATGTGTTCACAGTTAGCTGTTTGCCAACATGCCATAACTTTATGATGCGATAATATGACAATGTCTTGTTTACAGCCTCTTGCGCTGCCCCCAAGTGGCCACAAATTGTGTAATTTATTTGCCTGTTTATCCTGCCCATGTCACACAGGTGCCCCAGGATGACTGGGGGGGTTACCCCGGCGATGGAAAGGATGACGAGATCCCTTGTCGCCGGATGCGGAGCAGCAGCTACGTCAAAGCCATGGGGGACGAGGAGAGCGGAGAGTCGGACTCGAGCCCCAAGACGTCGCCTCAAAAGTCAGTGCGACCTGACGCCCTGGTCAAGGCCATCATCAGACCCAGGGACCTGCTGGACTCACAGAGGTACAGCACATGCAACTTAAAGATTTTTTTTTCTTTTGTTTCATGTCATGCTCTTTTTGTTTTTTTTACTGTTATATCCCTGTCCACCTTAACAATTCTCAGTGTCACTGTGTGCCTTGAAATCTTAAAGAAAACATATGTAGTATATATTTTTTGATGGTGTCATCTGTCAGTTTTTGTTCTTTAACAATCTCAGTCGACATTTGTGCAGTCCATGCGTTGATGTAAGCCCACTGGTCTTAGTGTCCTCCAGTTGGGATCCCCCTGGTACCCACTGAGATATTCAATATTACCACTGTGAGAGCAAAAGTTCTATGTACATTCAGTAAATTAATCTCCCAGTGTGTTTTGGTATAATTCTGTCAGCCTCTCATGTAGTAGAAAATGTACAGAAATATCACATTTTCAAAGAAGCTTGATGTTGTGGGATGGACTCAATTCAATGCACATCTTATTTTCTAGGCATGTGTTTGTGTTTTAAGATTACATTTTAATAGTACACTTTTCTCAGCTTGGTATCAATTCATGTTTTGAGCACCACCATACTTATTTATCTGCTTGCTTTACTACGCTCCCTCTAGCAGTGCTCGCAGTGTTCTTACGCTCGTGCCCCACCACTACATCAGTGTCAAACACTTGATAGCCAAACCCTGTACTCATTAGAATCCCTTTTTGGGTGTTTATATCAGTGACTTCGACTGTAAGAAAGTGTTTGGTGCATTCTTCTGGGATGCGTCCCATTAAATGGTGAGGAAACAGAGGGCCTTTTGTTTTTTTGTGACTCGGCGGCGGACGAAGACGCTCGTAAGAGGATTACACGATGAGACGAGCCGGAGACAATGTCACAGGAAAATAGACACAAGAAACTATGTTATGGAGCGATGCAAGTAGAGTTATTGTGATTACAGCATTAACAAATCCGTTAGATTAGGATGAAATTAGATTATAGAGTCATCGCACCAAATAAAGAGTAGCTTTATCCGTCGTAATGTTTGGAACTGAGCGACCATTCAGAAACAGATTTTTCCCTCAAGGTATTTGCTGGGTTGTGTTATCATAAACATTAAACTTAACTTAATTACCTACCGTTCCTACTGTTTATGTGTGCAGAGTCAATTGTAATACAGCCATGATACACTGTAGGGGTTGCTCCAGGTCAGACATGAATTTCCTTTTCAGTGCTGCTGTTTATTGTGTGATGTATGTCTTGATACTTGTCTCTGTCATCTTCCTACCTCACCTTCTGTTGCGCCTCACATCATATTTCCACCTGCCATTTGTTGTTGCTCACCAAGGTTGTTAAAAAGATGTCTTTGTTCAATAGTTTTTGGATGTTAAGTTTTTTTTTCAGTAATGAACTCATAAGTGAAACTTTTCAAATATTACTTGTCATCTTATTTGCCTCCCTATTATTGTGCTTTCAAATTGTCTTGTTATAGTGCTTGAGAAAGCGGATTATTGCATCGTGCGTGCCATCTTTCATTTTATTTTATTTTTTAAGGTGCCATTACAAGAAAGCAAATCCACTGTTGTTCCTCCTTCAAAGGGACTCGGTCCTTTTTCATTCGCAGCAGAAAGTGAAGACAGTAATTACGGCCCTGAAATTCACAATCTTTTTTATTTATCAGTTTAACGAATATCCCAGGCTTTTCATCTGCCTTTGCCCCGCTTCATGAGCCGTGCGTATTGGGTGCATTTACCAGTCAAGGTTTGAGTTCAGCGGGGAAGTTCCCATCAAAGGCTTTATCCTACAGAAGACCTTGTTGTACTGTATGTTCTCATTTTCAGATAATCACATGCAGTCTTTCCCTTTATTTTTCATTTCTGTTTGAGAAAAACCTTCAAAGCACACTCTGCCTGACCCTCAGAGGCTCTGTTTGAGTGAATCTGTGCCAGAAACCTCAGCAAGGTAAGAGAGGACTGATTACTGGTGGTTCTATGACCAAAGAAGAAGACACATTTCTTGTCGGCCCGCTTCAGTGATGACAGATTAAATCTCCTTTTTTGTGTCCGATCACATAAAATCAATGTGCTCTAGCACAATGTAACTCGTCTTGTTCTGCCACAAAACCTTCACCGTAGACTGAAACTGATGTCATTATGTGGATGGAGCCAAGCCTAGTGAAATATCAATAAGCTTGTTGGTGAAAGCCGGACAAATCAGCTGAATAAATGATAGCCAAGTACATTTCTGCAAAACCACAGAACAATTTGGGAAGTTTATTTATTTTGCAACTTCCCATTTATTTAGGCTGAGTTTTCTCTTTGTGCTTTATTCACAACGCTGATCTTATGCTCTCTCTAGGTTTAGGGGAAAAAAAAGGCTTGGTTAGGGTTCGGGAAGCATCATGGTTTGGCTTAAAATACCTGTTTTGGTCACCACGCTCACGGATGGAGATGGTCCGACTTCCTGTGTAAAAATAGCCGAAAATGCCTCCATGTGTCCTTAAAAATATCTTTCTAGTGGCGTGACTCTCTGTTTGACAGCCTTGTTGGCTTGTAATGATGCCACCACCTACCCCTTCATCTCCATCTGTGACAGGTGGCTAGTAAGTACCTAATGTGAACGTGATACGGCAAGGTTTGGTACACATGTCAACCATGTCAACCTTTGTGGTTTGCAGGAACTTTACCTGCTAACATAATATCCTGGCGACTGGGCTGTGAAAGCAGGGGGGGGCTCAAATAACCTTGTCCTCCTTTAATAATGTTGATATTAAAGTATCCAGGTAGTTCTGTCGTCATGGGAAAGTTAGTTTAGAATAAAAAAAGAGTGGATCAAAATTTGTAGAAGCAATAATCCGTCAGCATCACACATTGAGTTATCTCTGAATTCAACATTTAAGTAGGTATTTGGGCTACAGATTTGAGGAAATACATGGAATTGGGAAAACTGCAACAATATAATAACAAAGGAGGATTTTACAGGCGCTGTAGGGGGTTGATTGCCAGAATTGTTTTTCAAAATGATATTCACACAGCTAAGTTTGAGGATGCTGTTTCTCCGTCTGTTGGAGCGCAATGTGAGTACATCCCATTACTTTTCTCCTACATGCGGCGCGTTTCGCTCGCCGAGGTTTGCTGGACTGTGTGGGAAAAACTGTTCACGGGCCCCTTGCAACTTCTGCATAAATCCCCTGTGCGTGTCTGTTCTGCTTCTGGCCCTCATGAGCCCAAAGGCAAATCGTCTGACATAAACTGAAAGACATTATGCAATGACGACCTTGTGCCTGACCTCAGTGTAGAGTGCGGCCTGTGACAGACACATAACTGCGCTGTGTAATGTCAGACAGTCACAGTAAGAGGCAGTGATACACATGCTGACTAACAGGGACAATTCCCTCGCTCTTATTGTCATATCCTCCTCTCACTCCTCACGCCGCCGACCCCGCGCTCATTGCCATTCAGCAGAGGTTTTTAAATTGCTACTCTCTTGTACAGAACAGCTCTTTTCCCCTGGAAGCTCAGAAACCGCAGCGGGCAACACCCACAGAATCCACTAATACGTGGCGCCACTGTCAAGCTGACCCTGATGAAAGACACATACGCGTGTACATGCAAACGGAATTGAAAATCATTTTCCGGCTGTGTTTGTGACATATTCCTGCAGGATGACACGAGCAGGAGGAAAGGGAGCAGAGACATTCGGCTTTTACCGTCATGCTTACATAATTAGCCAGATTTTCATCCCCGAGGATAGATAATGATGACTCCAATGCCATTGATTGTGATTAGGCAGAAACATAATGATATCTGTCATAGAGGATGCCATCATTGGCCTTTATAACAGCTCTATCAGGGTATGAAGTAATGTATGAGGCAGCCAAAGTGAGGTATGCTCCTTTCTCCACATTTTGCAAAGATTCCCCTGACTATCCATTTTGAATAGCTGTAAACAGTGAATGATTTATGAGGATGCAACAGCAGGAAGGGCTATCAGTTGCAGTTATTGTACTCCAAGGCCCCTCTGAATAATGGCTCTCTCAGTGGTTAGACCGAGAGTCTTCAGGGCTCTGCTGAAATGAATGTATTGACCACCGTGGCTCAGGCTGTGTGGCCGGCCTCTGAGTCCATTGACGAAAGCGGCACCATTGTTGGTATTTAGGGAGTCCTGAACTCGCTCTTAGAATGCCTTGATGCGGTACCTTTCCTCTCAGATTTAAATAAGAGGTGCATTTTTTTGTTGTGCATTTTAAATATCAGTGTTTTTACTTATTGCATTAACGTGAGATAAACACAGTTATAAATTGATATTGCTGTATGTGTTGACCAATGAATAAAAATACATTGCAGTACAGAGTTGAAGGGGTAAAAGGTGTGTGTTAGGTAAATCAGAAGCGGTGTTTCCATTACATAGTGAGTACTGAAAATGTTTTTAACTGTATATTGTCCCACTTACTGTAATACATACATGCACATACAGTACACGTTGGTCACAGCTCTTTATTACCTAATTTAAGAAATAACTCTAACATTTTGTCGAACTCTATATAGAAAATGTTGAATTACAGCAGCTGGTGAGGTTGAGTAGAACAGGATACATAAAACTTATCTTTAATTTTATTTCATTAATACTATTATTATTATTTTATTTCAGTTGTCTTAGTATTTTTTCATTACAAACGATAATATAAGCTTAACAGTTTAAACGAAAAGTTGGATCTACGAAAAATGTACATGAATTGATCATTCAGAATATCTTGGTAGTTGTTATTTCCTTCTTCTTCTTTAATGACAGCATGCACTCGACCTGGCATGGACTCCACGAGTTCTTACAAAACCTTATGATCATGCTGTCTCGGCATGATTGAATGAACAGTATTACATTGGAAGTAAATAAATGTACTTTGGTTCCTCGTCTCTGACTTTTTGGCCATACCGTATATGTACAGATAACAAAAATCTCAGGCCTGGTCCACACATACACAGGTATTTTCAGGAATGGGGTTTCAAAACAATAACAAACTCCTTCCAGACGGGCGTGTAAGCTCCGTTTTAGAAATGATTTCTGCCCATACACTAGGTGTAAACAGGAAGCAGATTGCATACTCCAACATATGTGGTTGGTTGCTTTGTTACAGAAAACACTATGTACTATTTTTTACTTTTACTGACTCTTCAATGTTACCTACTTACTTACTTTTACTGTCTATTGCATCTATTAGCTATGTTACAGACACCAGGGCTGACACAAAGGCAATTTTACTAAATCAGAACAAAAGTGATGAGCCGGGGAAATGTGATTGCTCTTCACATTGCCTCAATGCAATACAATATCCATTCTGTCAACTTACAAACTCAAATACTCCACAACACTGCAATCAGTGCACTAGTAAGACCTTAAAGTTTACCAACTGCATGTTAACCCTACCAGTGTCCATACATGTATGTGGAACGCCTGTGCGGTTTTCTGATAATCCAGAACAAAGTGGCATAGTAGATAGACAAGATGTTGAGTGAACATTCATCTTTATACTTTGTGTTTGTGTAGATTAAAAAAGTATGAGTGTGTGTGAGTGCAGTATCAGTTGGTCTAAGCTCTTAGCCGAAAACATGGGCAGCTTCAAATCACAGCCAGAAGTGACAATTCTAACACAATCATGTTTGCAAACAAGGCTGCTCTGTGACCATTTCATCACAAGGGATACCAAAGGGACAGAAAACCGACTGGAGGGGAGTCCAGCTTTTGTGGAAAAATTGGAAACACTCAGTGTTGCTGACAACAATTGTTTTACACTCCAACATTTTAAATCCCCCATTTAGAGAAAGATATTCTTGACTTTTGTATCAACCTGAAGAGGATTCAATTTGGACACCATTTAGATGAAAGTCCCATCCAGTGCCACTTTAAATGTGTCCCTCATCATTTGCTCAGATTTGTGCCTATTTTCGTTTTTTTTCATATTCTTGGCTCCATCCCGCTGTGATCCATATCTGCTTCTGTTACAAGTCCGCACATGAGAGGCGCCACTGATGCGGAGTGCCACCTGACATGAGAGCTCTCATACTATTATGCTTCATTGGGCTTGTTGGGATGGAATTGGATTGGATTCAAGACAGACATGCCATTGGTTGGGTATCCTCCTTGCTGATGTCCCGCGGGGGCATTCAGATGGGCCAAACACAAATTTGACAGCAGCGGCTCCCTGAAGCAAATCATGTTAAAGTGAGAACAGGCTGTCAGGTTGTGTCACCTCCCTCCATCTTTCCCTCTTTCGCGCTCTCCGTCGCTCTCGTGGTTGACAGGATCGCCTCTTTGTTCATCTCACCAATAAAGAATACATCATAGTCATGGGCCCACTGAGCCAGAGCGGCCTGTGCACTAGACAGAAAGTTAGATGTCAATGATTGTTTTAATTAATAATCATTTACAACCCCCAGCCACCTTTCAATTATGACTTCACCCTAGGGTCCTGCACGTCCTGTGCGCTCAAGAGCCGACAGCTATGATAAATTGAATATGAATCAGCTTTTTGTGCCGTAGTAGGACCTGCCAAAGATGTTTAAAGAATGTATTAATGATGATGGGACCTGAATAACATTTTGCAGATTTGACTGTTATCATTCTGAATCAGTCAGTTATGGTATGTCACATATGATAGCAGGTTGCACACACATACTCTGAAGAATACCAATAATTAAGCTCCACTTTCGGCAGCTTACCGTGGCCTGGTGTCTAAACAACACAAGCCAATCAATCCCATCCATTTCCGGCAGTTCATAAAAAAACTCACATTTGTTTGCCCCTCATCCATGATTAGCTTCTTGAAGCACCATAATTAATCAGCATTAACGCTGGCAGAGCATTCAATAGTTCCTGATTCAACATAATGTAATTACTCATTCAGATAGCATTGGGTGTATGAGCGTTTTCCCTCAGATCTCAAGGTCAGAGCAGAATTCCAATGCATTGATCTGTGGCAGTGCAGGACGTGTCATGCATAGTTAGTCCACTTTTCTGTTGGTGAGACTTATTCTCAACACTGTTTTACATCCACTGTGAATGGAACACTTCATAATATGGCATTTTATTTTCCCGCTACTCACTGTCCCATTCAGAATCAACTGTTGCAAATGGCTTTTTTATCTTTTGGCATGTTGTTTGAACAGAACGTACGATATACTTGAATAGATAGAGTAACATGTATTTTACAAGACAGCAAGTGTATGGTTTGGATACACCAGTTGTGAAGCTTATTAAACACTTCACTTTTCATATAATTCTGTTTTTAGGGTTCCTCTTATTATTTTTTCCACCCTATTAGGAACCATTGGGATGAAGTCATTATTCGTCATAGGCCTGCATTATGCGTGTCAAGGAGGAAACATTATCTGACATTATTCACATTCTGGACAGGACACATATCCCTTGAATAGTGATGAGTGATCTGGCCTAAAATAATATTGGCACAATCTA
Organism: Spondyliosoma cantharus; assembly: GCA_900302685.1. Classification (NCBI taxonomy): domain Eukaryota; kingdom Metazoa; phylum Chordata; class Actinopteri; order Spariformes; family Sparidae; genus Spondyliosoma; species Spondyliosoma cantharus. Next base: position 22,671 of record OMLP01015290.1, on the reverse strand, counting down.
TTAAGTCATAATGAGAATTCACAATGCAAATTGTGATCTTTTCCTCATTTCTCAAAACCAGAGGTGACACAACCAATGTGCACCGAACTTACAAGTTTGTACAAAAAAATGGTGTGGTATGTACTTAAAGAATCTTTGACAAATATCAGTCACGATCCTCAGATGAGGGCTTGACATTGTTTCTATATTTCGTTTTACTCCATCAACGGTGATATGTTGTGGTTTCTCTCTTGTGACAAATGTACTTATTGTAAGTTGCTTTGGACAAAAGCATCTGTTAAATGCCCCAAATGTAAATGTAAATGTCTAAGTAGGCCTACATTAAATAGGAGAGGTCCCATACCAGATATTCTCTCTGTCTGCAGATCATGTGTGATTGACAGTAGACGGAAGGGGAAGCAAGGGCAAGTATGAAATGCTTTAAATGGGTTGCCAAATATATTTGGGCCCACACAAGTAAAGTAAATGTTAGGGAAACATAAATATACATATGATAGCTTACATGTATTAGGACACAGTCTAGCTTTAATGTGCCCTGCAGGCGACTCTTATGCTCACTGCAGGCAACCAGGCGCCCTCGGGCACCCTGCTGGCATCCCCTGCTCTAGACTATAGCCAGACCTGAAATAGCCTTTGATACACAATACTGCATAAAGAATGTAGCACAAGTTCCCCATCTGCCATTACCTTGCTAGGCTTCAAGCTATGGCCTTATGGCCGAACACACAGTGGTTGAACCAATCAGCATCCTATGAGAAACATCTGGCAGCTAATCCTTCCTGAGAAGTCTTCTCCTGCAGCAATCTTTTTTGATTCTTTAGTTTTGTCCTTGTCCTTGTTTCTATACTATTCAATCAAATGCCTCACTTTGAACCTTTCTTCTCAGAAATTAGCACACGACAGCTTTTGTCAAGGCTGGGAAGAGTACTTTCGCTATCAGAGTGAATGACAGGAAGTGTGAGATTCTCATCTTCCCTTGCCTTTATATTGGCCAACAATGGAAGTGCATTAGCACCAATCAGAGACATTAAAGGGAAATTTGCTCTGGCATGATTTGATTAAGGGCCAACGCATTCTCAAAACAGCCTCCCTTCACTCAAGTGAAGATAAAAGACATCTCTAAAGGCAGGGATTGATGAAGTATGCCTCGGTATTGCCTCAGCCACTGCACTTATATCTGATTTTGTCATCTGAAAAGCTCCACTAAGTTTCATTGCTCAGGAAAAGGATGTTAGGTAGGGTTTTTTTTTTTTTATTCTCATTTGGTTCAATTAACCAAATCTAATTCGCTGCACAGGGAAAGAATGTGTGCTTTATGATGTAGTGTAATTGTTTTTTTGTGTGCGGCATTTCATCGTCAAGTGCTTTATCTATAATTTGTCCTCAGTGCAGGTGTGTGTGTGTGTGTGTGTGTGTGTGTGTGTGTGCGTGTGCGTGCGCGCAACAAAACTCATAACACACTCCTCATCATTACGTCGTTTCATTTATAAGTTATTGCCTTGACAAGGCCATGCTGTCTGCCAACCAAATGTAACTGTAACATCCTGCCGCTTCTATCATCAGTTCAGGGGCCGTGCTGGTCATCTTGTATCACCCTAATGTTTGCAGCACTTTGGTGAAAACTAACCAAGCAAACATTCAGTTCACCATACTGTGAAAAAATGCCATACGGAGCCATTTCTATTGGACTTGTGCCCTGTGACGTCACATCCATCCAACTCCCACTTGTGGGACTCAGTAACTCTGTTTTCTTTTCTACCCACAGCTCTTACCGCCTGGATAAAATCAACAGTGACATGCGTAACTACATCACCAATTTTGCTGCAGACTTGAGGTGAATACAGGCTCAGCTCCTCCCCCTCCCCTTACCTCTCTGTTGCTGCCATGTTGCAGTGGTCAGACGTCGGAGCCAGCTGGCTCGCTGCCCTGCTGACATACCCAATATGGACGCCTCACAGTGCATACACTCAAGACCAGTCAATGAGTGGTCACCTGGGGCAATCTGGCAAAGCATAAGGCACTATTAACCACAATATAGATATGATTCGATTCACTGATTACACCAAGACTGTGGTATATTTATTTATTTTACAATACTGAAAATGAACTAATTTGAGATGTCGTCCCATTTCCAGCTTTTTTGCTTTTAAAACTTCATGCACACTTGATCACTGGATGTGTCTGCAGTACGGTGTTTAGAAGGTTGACATTATTTTGCAAATACACACAGCTTTGCTACAGCGTGACAAGATGGATTGGGCGACTTTTAATCACACTGGCATTTTCCCCGCTGCCAAACACCAGCGTTTATCTCTATAAAAAGCCCAGAAACTGCTTACTCATCCCTGGCTGTCATTAGAAATAGATCTGGCGGAAGGAGCATCATTTTGGTATTCCTAATGTGACTCACATAGTAGTCTTTAGTTTACTTCAAGCACCTTTCTTCTCCTGTGTTTTTCTCTCAGTCTCTCCAGCAGATTTCAAAGCAGACTTGGCTTTCTGAACGTCTCTCTCGCACTGCTGGGGAAGCACATTTAATTGACCTGGCTGACACCGGGGTGCTCTCTGAAGTGCTTGCTCACTAACTAGCTCCTGATTTGCATTTCCCTCATTTCCAAGCATTGATTGGATGTTTCAGCAGAACAGAAATCGAAACACCTTTTTAAGGACACTGGTGAACACATCGGCGTAGTGGAGGAGAGACACAATGTCATAACCAGTCTTCCTCTCCAGTTCAACTTTCCCAGAGGAGGCCAACTGCTCTTAATGACACTTAATTGTTTTTGTCATCATGTCACACCTGTAGCCACTAGTCAAACTGCGTGTTTATTAGTTAAATTGCATTTAATTGACTTGCTTAAGAAATGATCACCATGGCTGTGGTCTCACTCCCTGCCTGCTTCTCTTTCTCTTTCTCTGTTCAGTCAGAGCTACCACTTGCAAGCCCACAGGGACATGCACCCAAGCATTGCCCTGGATCCCTCTGCCAACTACAACTCTCCCAAGTTTCGCTCCAGGAACCAGAGCTATATGCGGGCCGTCAGCACCCTCAGTCAGGCTAGCTGTGTTAGCCAAGTGAGCCAGGTGAGTCTGCACCCTTTTTCTGTCAGGAAGGATCTTCAAATTCTTACTTGTACTGAAGAGCGGTGGTTCGTACACAAGAGGGGTCCCTACAATAATAGAATAGTGTCATCATAGATTTCTTCATTTAAAACCAAGTTAAATGACTGTCCTAATCAGAGTTTTCACTCTATGACTTTTCTATCACATACCATTTAGATGTTGTCTTTTCTGATTTCATGTTCCTCAGACTTTTCTTTATTTATTAACTTACTCTCTTGATATGCTGCCCCCTCTTTGTTTGGAGTAAGAGTTCAATAGTTGACCAATTCTTACATATTGAACATTTAATAGTTATATTACCTTGCAACAAATAATAAAATGCTTTATAAACCATTAATTAAGCAACCATATAAAGGTCTATAAACTTCAGTAGATAATCAATAAATGATGTTTATAATACTTTGTAAAAGGTTAATTAATACTGTGTAGTTATCTACTGATGCCTAATACTTTCAGTGCTGCCACAGTTACCTTGTAAAAGTAATCTGATTACTGAATACTCCTTAAAAAGTAACTTAGTTACTTTACTGATTACAAGTTACATTCAGAGAGGCCTGGTCATGGGGGACCTCCTGCAGAAGTCGAGGCTGTGGCTTTGTTCGCAGCTCTCTGCTTAACACTGCTTGGCGGGACTTGCTCTGTAAACTTAACTGTACTGTGCTGTGACTCAAAATTTGACGTTGTGTTTTTGAAACTTGATAGTACTTTGTCGCCAGCACAGAGTGTACAACGAACCTTAATATTCTCATCTTTAGCTGACACAAACTAAAAATAATGACTGTATTTCTATCTAGAAAATGCGCATCTCTCTCCTCCCTCCATTGTTGTTTGTGTTTGTGTCGCTGCGTGATGTTACACGTGAGTTGTGCTCATGCTGAAAACGTGACTTGTCGCATACGTGACATCACTCCCCGAGACGCAAGAAGAAAGCAAAAATATATATTTTCACTAGGGAAAATGACAAAAATAATAGTAACGCACAGTGACTTGAATAAGTAATTTTAACCTGATTACTGGTTTGGAAATATTAACGCATTAGATTACACATTACTGAAAAAAGTGGTCAGATTAGAGCATCACTGCTAGAGACACCTTTTATTTGCAAGGAAATGCTGACTTTGTAAGACTATAGTTGTTCCCACAAATGTTAGCTACAAAATTAACAAACACTTCCTGAAACATATGCCTGAATGTGGCGAATGAAGGCTGCCTAAATGTACCTGTACCTGAATGCAGCCATGCAGAACTGTCTAATCTACAGTTACAGTGCTGCTGCAGTAGACACACACGTTTCATGCCCAGATTATCATGAACTCATCATTTATAGTATGAAGTCAGTGAGGTGCGTAAAATTTAATTAACTTTTATTAGCTTCTAATAAAAGTATGAAAAAAAAGAACGTTGCATGGATGATTTGAGGTGACACCTCAAGCACAGGAGCTCAGTGAGTTGGTTTAGTTCAAAGCACAGTTTACGATATCAATTAATAAGAGCAGTAAATGGCAAGACGAGTGTTTTTAAAGAGCCTGACGCACCCAGCAGCCTTTTAAGTACAAAGGCTGGCGAACAATGACTGAATGGTTGCCTCGCTCTGTCTCAATTCCTCTGCTAAAAGTTGTATTTGAACAAACTACAACTAAAATATTCAAAACGTCATTCGAAAAGATGAACAAAACAAAACAGTCAACACTTCACTGTGATTCTGAAACAGGTTTGTCAGATGTTTCCGCTGTTGAGACCAGAACAGACATTTCACAAAAACTACAGGCAACAGATAGTCACACACTGCCTCTAAGCAGGACTGCAGGCTATACAGCTCTGCGGGTTGACCAAGCACTAACACTTCAGTGCTGAGTACCTCCGTCCCTCTGGAGCCACCGATGCAAACAATGTTTTCACTCAGTGCTGTGAGACGCACACAGGCTCCACCGAATGACATATGTTATGTTGAACATCATGTGGTGCAGCTCAGGCTTTGGCATCGTAACCCCCTCTGTTATTTTTGTCGCAAAATACAGATCATATGAGGTGGGTGGCGGTGGAGACGGGCTTTGTAAGACTAATAATGTTCTCCTCAAAGTAAGCTGGTCACATGAAATCAGAGGTTTTTATACTGTGAAGCATGTCTCCACAAGAGGGTGAAGGAGAGCTGGCAGGTGGTGTGCAGAGGGAGAGACATGAGGCAGAAATACTGCATGAGGTGAAAGGGAAAGGTTCATGCTGGCAATATAAAAACAACAGGAATCTAATTATTATAGCGCAGCTGATTGTAGCCGCTCATCAACTCGTTCAACATGGAGGGAGTTAAGCCTCTTAACCTCAATTGCCACAATTTGCAGAGTCATAGTTCAGTCAAATCTCAACACACCGATGTGATACGCATATTTTTCGATTCGGTTTGAGTTACATTTTCCGAGGATATCACTGACGATGTAATAAATCGGCTTTTGAGGTAATTGGGGACATTTTATCTTTAAAAACCCTTGTATGAGACGAATCAGCTGTCACTGCCTTGGTCAGAAAAATAATATTAAAGACCGTTGGCCACAGTAGCAGATTTAAGAGACAGCAGGTAGCCACTTTTCCTGCTCTTGCTGTAAAATATTAATCTTGGAAATGGAATTGGTCTCCTTAACAATGTAGAGGCTCTGTGGCTGCCATCAAAATTTACAAGCATTTGATGAGTGGCTTGTTTTAATTTCCCTGGTGTGTTGTGTCTCCCTCAGGCCTGACAGGGCTGAAGAACATAGGCAACACCTGCTACATGAACGCTGCCCTCCAGGCCCTGTCCAACTGGTGAGACTTCTGTTAACTTACCTTCTGTCCCCCGCATCTACCCGTCCACCCAGCATCACCTCTCTTTGCAGTTTCTTCCTGTAACTTTCCGCTGACTACCCACACTTTCAACATGCTCCTTCTCCATGAGCCATTTGCTGTTTTATTCACCGCCTGCCTGGTTCTTGTTGTCTGTGAAAAAAGGACAGAGGCTATGCTCATTTGGGAGAGTGACGGCTGAGTGAAAATTGCTGCAGTGCACCATTTGAGACGGCAGAAATGGCCTTTTGTAGTTCCCTGTAGGGTCTTCTGTTACAAATGAACACCAACTCTTTCTTACATCTCCTCCTCTGTTGCTTTTCTCTTCCCGCTATGTCTTTTTATACGTCTCCCTTTGCTGTTTCACTCCCAGTCTGCTGCATTTTTTTATTTATTTTTTATTGAATTGACAATCCTTCTGGCTCATTCTTTACGATTGGACTTTTTGGTGTGGTCACTTAAACTATGGCTCAACTGCAGAGCCCTGGCCTGGGTTATTACTTACTCTGTACCGCTTACTTTTTATTTATTTTTCATGAAGCAGCTTCTTCCTTTTTTAATACTATCTACCCAGGGGCCGGTATGTTTTTTTAAATTAAACTGATGATGCTTCATCTGGATACAAGTCAAAATGGTAAAAGATGTGGGTCAAAATTTGCAATCTAAATCACATTCCAAAAATAGGAGGAAGTGAGTCACGCAGCTGCGGAAGGAGGGACATTTTCTGAAAGTTTCCCTTTGATGTCTGTTTGTGTGAGCGCCGCTTCTTTCACGTACTGTCGGGTCATTATTCAGTTCCAAGGACTTTTCTCCTGCCAAGGGAAGGGAACACTCCATGCCTTATTCATTCTGCAGTTTGTCTCTTTCTTGCGAATTCCTGTCCACTCCGTATCCATCAAATAAAATCCCCTCAGCTGTTTTTCTTTTCAGCTATTTCCGATGTCCCTCAACTTTCAGCTGCATGTGGATTTTTTTCAGTAGCCCTGGGAATTTGTAATATTACTCTGCGAGTGAAACATGGTTTTATGAAACTAAATGAATCAGAAATACAGGCAGAAGATGGCATTATGTAGAAATGCTGAGCTTAAACCTCTGGATTTCCTTTCCTGTTTGTCATTTTCTGCCTCTGTGTGACCTTCATGAATGTAAAAGCAGAAACACACTGAAGCTAAGATGATTTACAGAGCTTAGAAAAGTCATCTGCAAACATAACAGATTATAGTAACATTACACTATCTTGTACTTCTCTGAAATACATCTGCTTTTCTTGGCCTTTTTGAGGATTATATGCAGGTTTTTGAGAATTAGCTACTGCATTACAAACTTTTTGGTAATGGTAATCAATCTCTTCAGGGACAGATGTTCAGTAAAAGCTGGTTTGGTGCTCGCATATGATCTATTTATCCCCCTTTTCTTTCCACTGCAGCCCGCCCTTGACACAGTTCTTTATTGAATGTGGCGGCATGGTGAGGACGGACAAGAAGCCCGCGCTTTGTAAAAGCTACCAGAAGCTAGTGTCCGACCTGTGGCACAAGAACAGGTAGGTGTTGTTTTTCAGATCAGTGGTTTTCAAAGTGGGGGCCATGGCCCCCTGGGGGGGCGCCAGGGGGCACTAGGGGGACCCCAGAAAATTGGAGGGAAGATAAGAAAAAAAACAAAAACAAAACAAACGATTTTCTTTTCTTTTTTTTTCTTTTTTTAATAACCATTTGTCCTGAACCGTACAACACATAAACTGCCGCAATCGTCGGATTCTCAAGTTCAGGTGCAAGTTCGGCATGACGATGTCATAATCTGTGGAGACCTGGCAGTTGATATCAAGCTGCTCAGCTCCTCAAGCTAGCGTGGAGCTAGCTAGCCAAAATGGACAGGTTTTTGACAACAAATGCCGTGGAGGACTCTGCTGCAAGAACTCATGGCCAACTAAAATCCGAAAATATGAGGCAGCATACATTAAGCTTTACAGCCATACTGAGACATGGCCATGATTGCCCGAAATGCGTCCTCTGTCTGGAGACCCTCTCAAACGAGTGTGTAGATGTTTGTTAATAATTTTCTTATGCTAAACAAATGTATTAATTATTGAATAGTGAATAAAAGTAAGAAAATACATTCTAAAAGTTAATGTTTCTTTACATATTTTGTAGCATTGTCTGTGGGTTTGGGTGTCCCCGGCCAGAAGCTAATTCTGTTTGGGGGGCCTTGGCAATGGAAAAGATTGGGAACCCCAGGTTTAGATCACACAAGTTTGCCCCCAAGCCACAGTTGAATTCAGAATGCAGAGGGCACATTCATTAATTCCCCATGTTTCGAGTATGACGCCAGAGTGATGGTCGTGTAGCTTTGCTGCTAAACTCCTTAGCCACAGTTTTTGTATCAGCTAGTCTTGATTATAAACTCTGCATCACACAAGACTTTTGATTGTGATATTCGTGTATTACAATACTCGTTAAGCAGGTTGTGTTTTGTCACTTTACAGAGTCTCCTACGTGGTCCCAACCAACTTGTTCCAGGGGATCAAAGCCATAAACCCCATGTTTAGAGGGTATTCTCAGCAGGTGGGTCACTGCAGATGGTGAAATGAATGTGCAATAAAAGTGCATGTGAGCACGTTCGTAATATATTTATAAAACATGGAGACACTCTTCACGCAGTTGGAGACATTCTAGACAGCATGGTTGCAATTTGGTTTCATTTATGCGTTGGAGGATAATTAGCTGTTGTGTTTTAAACGAGTGGGCTTTTTGCTTTTACCTCTGTGGTTTGCAAATGAGTGAATATGAATATAAAAGGTTGAACTAATTACTCAGTCGGTGGAATGTTATCCTGTTTGTAGTGATGGGTAGGTTCTCAAAATGTGTCAAAGACTTGTGGGTAATGCCTTATTTTTTCAGCAACGAGAAGGCCACTCAGTAGAGCGCATACCTCCGCAAACAGCCACCTGAATACACCTGATTGTATTCATCAAGATCTATCCATTGGAATCATTATTGGAATCTGTCCCTTTTTCTGGATTCGCACCAAAAGTTAACGGGGTCTGTGTGTGGGCGGAAACCCATCCTCCATATTTTGGTGAGGTGCAATGATTACTTGATTAATCGACTGAAAGAAAATTAATTGCCAACTAGTTTTGATAATTGATTAATCGTTTTAGTAATTATTTAAGCAAAAATGTCAACATTTTCTGCCTGCAGTGTGTTTAATGTAAGGATTTCCTGCTTTTCTGTCAATTATGTCTTTGGGTTTCAGACTGTTTGAGGCAATTTAAAAAAAAAAAGATATTATCGTGAAAATAATCAGCAGATTAATCAAGAATGAAAATAACAGTTAGGTGCAGCCCTATCATTTTCCAGCCAGAAGGATTTATCCTTAATGATTCTGTGCTGAGCTGTAATTATTATGGGTCTGACGCCCGCCCATAAAGTTTTCCCAGATCTTATACAGTCTCTCCCTTTTCTCTTCCACTCCATATCCCTCTGTGCTCATTCCTTTATAGAAATTACATTAGCTCCAACTCAAATCACTCGGCCAGATAAACTGAATCCTCTACTTTGCAATTATAAGCTTCTGACTTTCATTCACACACAAATGCACACATTAATCATTTGATTTGATTGAGGTGGTGCTTAAAAGAAAAAAAGATTTACGTGTCATAGATATAAAGAAAGACTACTTGCTGGAGCACGTCTTGTCTTTTTCCAGTGTCTGTAAATAAGGGATTTATAAGCCTGAGTGGTGAAATGATGAAAAGGCCTGTTTCCTCTTGGCTTGCCAGAGTTTGTTCAGAGGAGTTAGCTGAAGAATATTCATTTGTCACGCCACGCTGGGCTGCACAGCCTTGGAATTAGCATTGCTATGAATGAAGTTAACATTCCAGGTCCTGGGAGAGGAGCGTTCATTTGGCTGGAGAGGGAGATTGGATGCTGGGGCTCATTAAGTTTGATTACACATTCATGAGCATTTGGTTTTGGATTTTGTGGTGCAGAATCAGGATACACAACGTGGCGAAGTGGTTGTTGTTTGTAAATTGGAAAAAAAATTAGCTTTGGGAAAGCTTGGCTGTGTCTGTCAAGCTCGATTATATTTAGGAAGAATTAGTGCTGTGCTAAATTTTAATGTTCTTTTCAGGGAGAGGAAATTATGTATTTTTTCACAGGCTTCAGGAACTGAAATAGCTGCGAAGAACTCTAACATTTTCCCAGCTAGAACTAATTTGCTATCTCAACTAACATTTCTTGTGATTTTCCCCTCTCTGCCTCCAGGACTCCCAGGAGTTTCTCCGCTGCTTGATGGATCAACTACACGAAGAGCTGAAGGAGCCGCTGCCCGAGCCCTACGACCAATCCAGCGGCATCACCGTGGATGACGGCCACGAAGAGGACAACCACAGTCAGTCAGACAACGACTTCCAGTCATGCGAGTCGTGCGGTAGCAGCGACCGGGCCGATAATGAGGTGCAGGGTGGGAACGTGCTAATAGAAGACACCAATGAGGCTGAGATGCTGATTCCTGAGCAAGATGAGATCCAGGCCAACAGGGAGTGGCAGAAGGAGAAGAATATGATCAATGACTTTTACCGTTCTGGAGTTAACGGTGTTATGGGTGGAAGCACTGGCGTGGACATGGACAAAGATGTTGACACCACCACTGAAGCCACACCAATTATCAGCAGCCAGGGAGCCATCAAGGTTCAAGGCAGAACAACAGGTAATTATGGGCATTATGAAGCAGAATGCCAAGTTTTATTTTTCCACTTGCTTATTCAGCATCAAATTTGTGCTTTTGAAACTCTAATATTTAGCCTGCTCTCAACAAGATTCCTTCCCAGACATCCAAATGTCAACCAACAACAGACCACAGAGTCCAGTCCCGATGGAGGGACACATTCCCAAAATGTCCAGCAGCCCGCCCAAGGCTGCCTCAGGCTGGCCCAGCCTAAACCCTGCACACAAGAAAGGTACTTCTGCATAATCAAAGGCAGTCATACCAAGATTCAAAGCTATCTCGTGCCGATCTTTGCTGACATACTGTAAATCACTATCCTCACATTTCTCCCTCTCTGTCTCTGCGGTCCCTCAGCAGTGACCACATTCTCCCCACCAAAGAACAAGCGGCAGAAGAAATACCGCAGTGTCATCTCAGATGTGTTCGATGGGACCATTGTGAGCTCGGTTCAGTGCCTCACCTGTGATCGGGTTAGTGCGGATGCTACGGTGAATTTTTTGGTCTTACATGAAATAATGGGATTGCTGAGAGGGTAGGATGGACAGTAAGGGGTGCACTAGAGGATGGGGCTTAATGTCAAAAGTTATTTCAAGGTCCTAAAAATGTAATTTTGGGGACAAATCTACTTTGGTGCTTAGCTTCGATGTTCTTATACACTGTCAATGCAGACGTCCAATGTCATATCACATATTGTGATGTGTGAATTGTAGTAATGAGTAATATGAGTAATATTCTGCCATATAAGGGATAGGCAATATGTTGTTATCATGAAACTATATATTGCCTTAGATTTTGATATCGTTATATCCTGTTATTGCATAAGTGTTGTCTTTTCCTAGTTTTCAAGGCTGCATTACAGTGAATTGATGTAATATTCTGAATTTACCAGCCTGTTCTACTCGTTCTCATGCTCGTCTTGACCCACTTGATCATAATTTCCACATTACTGATGATTATTTCTTAAAAATCTTGTTGCGTTAATATTTGTGATAGTACCAATAGTCATCCTAAGTTTTCAAAATATTGATATCTATAAATATGTTGTATCGGGATATAGCCTAAACTATCGCAATATTATTTTAAGGCCACATCACACAGCTCTGTTATAAAAAGACTAATCTATGGGAAAAAAAATCAGGGTTGATTTGTGACCAAAGCTTCACTGAGTGTGTGTGTCCTGTTGCTGTCAGGTGTCTGTGACCCTGGAGAACTTCCAGGATATCTCGTTGCCCATCCCGGGGAAGGAAGACCTGGCCAAGCTCCACTCCTCCACCCACCAGACCTCCCTGGTTAAAGCCGGCTCCTGTGGGGAAGCTTATGCACCGCAGGGCTGGATTGCATTCGTCATGGAATACATAAAGAGGTATGTTAATAACGCAGACACTGTTGTTGTTTACATGCACATCAAGCATTTGTGGCTTTTTATCAATCCTAAACTGTCTGTTTGTTTTTATTCCTAGTTGGTTCTGGGGTCCAGTGGTTACGCTACAAGACTGTCTTGCAGCTTTCTTTGCCAGAGATGAACTAAAGGGTAAGCAAGTGGGTGGAAATCTGTTCTGCCAGCACAAACATCGAGATTGATGTCTCACTAACTGTGTGTTTTTTGTTTTCTAGGAGACAACATGTACAGCTGTGAAAAATGCAAGAAGTGAGTTACTAATTCTGAACTGGACAACACACAACAACACAGTAAAAAAAAAAATGTCTGCAGCTGTAATGATTGCCCTTTATTCTTCATGTTTTTCCCTCTTAGATTACGAAATGGAGTCAAATTTTGTAAAATGCAAAGTTTGCCAGAGGTATAACGACAATTCTCGTACTTCACATCATGAAGAAGCTAAAATATTTTCTCCTAATGTCAAAAATCAGATTTCTAAAATAGAACCTCTGTGTACAATCTTCTGCTCCAGATCCTGTGTATCCACTTAAAGCGCTTCAGACACGAACTGATGTTCTCCACCAAGATAAGCACCCACGTCTCCTTCCCGCTCGAGGGCCTGGACCTGCAGCCCTTCCTGGCCAAGGACAGCTCCGCCCAGACCTCCAACTATGACCTGCTGTCAGTCATCTGTCACCACGGCACTGCCAGCAGTGAGTGGGCAAATCTGCCTTCACTTGGCACACACGAGTGTCCTGCATTCATTAGCCCACAGAAAAATTTCACATGTACTTGTTAGGTTTATGACTGCTGCCGCTCTAACATGTTCCCCCTGTCTTATCCCAGGTGGCCACTACATAGCGTACTGCAGGAATGATGTGAACAATCTGTGGTATGAATTTGATGACCAAAGTGTGACCGAGGTGTCTGAGTCCTGCGTCCAGAATGCTGAGGCTTATGTGCTCTTTTACAAGTAGGCACACACACAAGACTGGACATTTTAAGATTCACTGTGCCGCTTTGATTTTCATAATCTTACTTTTGATTATTCTGTTCCAGTAGTGATTAATCTTTGGTCTGTTCCTGTCGCAGAAAGAGTAACGAGGATGCACTGAAAGAACGTAGGAGGGTATCTGGTTTATTCAGCATGATGGAGCCCAGCCTCCTGCAGTTCTACATCTCCCGCCAGTGGCTAAACAAGTTCAAGACCTTCGCTGAACCGGGCCCCATCTCCAACGACGACTTCCTGTGTTCGCATGGAGGTGCGTGTGACTGTGTTGTCGTCATACTGAAATCACTCGGAGGTCACCCTTTCTTCCTTTCCCTGCGCAAACGCGTTGCGCTCTGCCATCTCTTAACACAGCTTCTGCTTTCATCCTTGCTGTGGATTTTCGTCTTTGACAAAACAGAGTATTCCCTCCGCAACATTGCAGACTTCAAAGGGGGGTTTTATGTCTCTTTGTGCAGATGATCCTCCTTTCTCATTTTAGCAGGGAAGAGGGACGGGTTCTAAAAGGGTTTGTGCCAATCATGTTCCTTTCTTTTCTGCGCTCTATTCAGGGAGTGGTGGAAAATATGAAATTGAAAATTAAGGAGGAAAGAATGAACATTTGTGCTAAAGCTGTTAGTATACATTGGCAGTAGGGAATGTGTACCATTGTGTAAATAAGCACATAAAGTATGTTTCCCCCCTCCTTGCGGCTGCCAGCACATAACTGGATAGTTAGATATTATAAGCAGACATAGTATCAGTGCTGTGAAACCATGATTGTTTTATTTTGATATTTAACGTGTTTAAAAAGTGTTGCAGTTTATTTCAACTTTCCTTTTTACGCTTGTAGAATAATAACTCATTTGAATATAAAGAATTAAAGACACTGAAAGACTAAAGCAGATGATTATTGTAGATTAATTTTTCTTTCAAGCTTTGCCGTTCATTATACAGTTCATTATCTTATCCCGCCACAGTTTTTCTGCCGTAGTAATTTGTTGCTGGTTTTCTGCACCCACACAATTTGATGCTGTGCAGTCTCTGCTGGTTTAGAGTGTGAGCCTTTTTTTTTTCTTATGATGTCAATGTGTGTTTCATATTTTGCTAAACTGATGTTCTACCTTGTAGAGCGAGTGCACCGTGTCTAAGGCACCCTGTCCTTTAACACAGTGGCTGTTTCCTGTCATTCTTCAACTGACTATCTATAAAAAAAAAAATCAGTTGAGATGGCTGTACTTGTTGGGTTGGGGTCAGGTTAACATCACTCTCTTGTTCCAGGTCAAGATGACAATTTGAATTGCTAACCAACAAACCAATTTGAATAAACAGCAGGTTCTGCTTGATTCATCTTAAAACTGAAGGTCCTTCCCCATCATCAGCTTGAATTTGAATTAGTTAATATTTAGGGATCCTGTACACTGATTAACAGAATATAATTTAAAAAAATAGGATTAGAGTAGTTTAGCTTCAAGGATGAGGAAAGAGGAAAGGATAGAGAAGAATATAGGATAATAAAGTATACATAAGTCCTCTAATGTAATGTTTTTGTCATTTGAACCCTTAAAATGAGCGATTGCCAGTCATAGATTATGTCCTCAGTGTCAATTTGAGAGTTTCTTTTCAAGTTCTTTTATTGGAGGGATTTTTTAGAGGCTTGCAAAGGTGAAAGGGCAAAAGATTAGAGAAAAATAAACTGTTTTGTGGTGCAGAAATGTGTTTTATCGTTTAGTTATCAAGTGGATATCACTGATCTAATTACAGGGACTGAAGGCTGGAAAAAAGGGGAAAATATTAGATTATTAAACATAGCCTGAGAAATTTGGTCAGGCACTGATATAGATATTGGGGAGATGAACACACATTTCCTGCAGTTTTCTCTGAAATGTGGTTGTCAAACACTTGCAACAAACATATGTAGTTAATTGAGGCAGGATACTTATAGTTTTACCTTTAAAGGGGCACTATGTTTTAATATTTACAACATTATTGATGTAACAACTCAGAAATATTTAGTTTTTTCCATAAGTGAATAAACAAGCTGTACTCAGAGGAAAATAAGGTCCCCAGAACCCTGTTTGAAGTTAGAAAGTTGGCAGGGTCTGCCACATATAGGTAATATATAAGTAAAACAGTATAAAATTGTGTTGTCCTTTAAAGCCCATTTGTTTATTCATTCACAAAAACAAAGAGTTTGTTCATTTAGTTTGTTTAGATCTAATAAAAAAAAAAATCAGTCAATAAAGATATTTCCCTTCTGATTAATATTTCTTACCCAAAACTACATGTGCACCTTTAATGTCCTAAATGACACTGATTGAACTTAGCTGTGAATTCTATAATTATAAATTACTCCAAGGGTCTTTTCTGCATTATGTTTTGTAAAAAAAATAAATAAATATGTATCAGGTGGGCTCAAATATTAAGTAATATTATTAATATATTTGAACATAGCAGCAGTCACAATGTCACACTGTTAATGTCTGATGGATGTTTCAATGTGTCCCATCAGGTGTGCCTCCCAACAAAGCAACATTCATCGACGACCTGGTGGTAATGCTGCCACAGAACGTGTGGGATCATCTTTACAGCAGGTACATACAAAAGTGTGAAAGTGGCTGGAGGCTGTAAACATTGTCACATTGCCCATTAATCAGTGTGCTCACAGTTGCAGTGTAGTTCCCTTCGTGGCGTTGATTTCATCTGTGTGAGTTAATGTGGACTGCTCCCTGCAGGTACGGAGGGGGACCAGCTGTCAACCACCTGTACGTTTGCCACACGTGCCAGATCGAGATAGAAAAACTGGAGAAACGACGTAAGTCGGAGCTGGACATGTTCGTCAGGGTAAGGCTTCTCACAATATGTTTACCTGCAAGGAAGATGAGAGCTGTAGCCACAGTAAAAAAAAAAATAAAAAAAAAAGATGGTGTGAGTGATAATGGATAGAGTGTGCGTGTGTGTCTGTGCAGCCCAGTTCACATGGGTGTGTAAAGGCCTATTCTCCTGTCTATTGAACCAATTGATAGGCTGCATGTGTTGGTGCTCTTCACCCCAGCAGGAGATGAGAGGTGTGAGCCTCATGAAGGCCTTATCATTAATGCATTGGGACAGATGCAGCTGTTATTGCCGGCTCAGTCTGCCCACTCACACAATGGCTGCTGAGAAGGTGTGTGTGTGTGTGTGTTAGAAAGAGCTTCAATAAGATAACAGATAAGAGAAACAGGGATTGTGTCATTTCCAAGAAAGATGAAATTGGTGCAGTGTTCTGTTAAGACTGTCTTGTAATTGGAATAACTACCAGAGAGAATTGATTAGGTTTTCATCTCCTCTCCTCTCAATCCTTTCATCCTCACTTAATTTTTTTTTTGCCCCCCCCCCTCTGTGTTTCTCCTCCCTCTTGTCTCTACCGCTCACTCCTCCCCCATTTCCTCTCTCCCCCTCTCCCTCCCTCTGCTCCATAGCTAAACAAGGCGTTCCAGGAGGAGGAGTCTCCAGTGGTCATATACTGCATCAGCATGCAGTGGTTTCGTGAGTGGGAGGGCTTTGTCAAAGGAAAAGACAATGGTAATTGGACAGAAGTCTTGCCTTCCCTCTGAGTCCTGTTTAAATGTCTGATTAAAAGGCTGAAAGTTTCCTCCCGTCTGATATGTCTGATATGATGACGTATCAGGGAAAAGCTTCCTCGATTATCTTCAGTGTTCTCTCACAACAAACGACATGTGACAAATCTATACATTTGTACGGATTGGAGAATATGGCAAATTACTGTTTTTATGCAGGACATCCAGATTCTCTCATTACCAAAAGCTGCTCATGTTCAAAAGAAACTGTGAAGTCCCATTTCGTCTTTTGATTTATCTTCAAAGAGTTTTTTTTTCAGTCCCCCGAGTCAAGTTTCCCTTCTGCTACAGCAAAATGAAGTGTCAAAATAAATTTTGGTTGCTTGCACTTGCTCGCATTTTTTTTTTTCGCTTTGTATTGTCATATCTATTTATAACAGCTTACATCTGGCACTGCAGCGAACGTCTTTTTTTCTCCGACTTCTGCTCCTCTAGTATTTGTTTTCTGTCTGTAGCGAGCGGGGAGCAGAAATTGCTTTTCATGGTGTGACAAAAACATTTGACATTTTGACATCAGTGCCGTTTGAAACAATTAGGATTGAGAAATAAGCGTGCGTATTACTTTTGAATGTAATTATGATGACTGATTGTCTTTCTCTTTCCGCTTTAAGATCTGCCGGGACCCATTGATAATTCCAAGATTACAGTAAACAAGAATGGCCATTTAACACTCAAACAAGGTACTATTATTATTATTATTATTATTATTATTATTATTATTATTGTAGTATTGTGTTATTTCTCTTATTTTACGCTGTAGAAAGATGTTTTGAATCTTTGTTAGAAGCATACAAAGAAAAATGTAAACCGATTAACTTGGGACGAATAAATGATATCAATATCAAAATAATATCCTAGAAATGGAAAAACATTTTTGTTGGAACAAGTCTTGAGGAGCCTCTGTAGATAATTAACTGTGTTTGCACCCTGCAGGAGCCGACTCGGGGCAGATCTCCGAAGAGACGTGGAACTTCCTCCACGCGATCTACGGCGGCGGTCCACTTGTGACGGTTCGGCCAAACATCAGCCACCAGGAAACAGAATCGTCACAGTCGGAGGAGAAGATCGAAGTGGAGACGCGCTCCGTTTAATCAAGCACTCTGCAGAAAAAAACACAACGGAAAACATTTAATAAACGGAAAAGCCTTTTATTTTGCACTTGACTTTTATTTCAAAAGCATTCGAGCAAAGGACCTCATCTTTACCGCGACGTGTCAGCCTCGGACAGCTGACGGAGGGAACTAACATGTCTGAAAAGGGTTTGTCATGTTGTACAAATCTGTATAAAGAGCTCTTAAATTTCTATTAGCACTGTAGTATTCATGTGTCAGGTTGTTTTCAGAACCAAGCATTTAAATTATGTGCAGCTAAAAAGAAATTCCACTGAATGCCATATTTCTTTTTCTTTTTTTTCTTTTCTTGACCAAATGAGCACATACTGTACTGTATGTCCATGTGTCATGTGTTGCTGATATTGATGAATCACAATACATCTTGCTGTAGATATATATCACACATTTTCCTGTTGTAAGAGAATAATGTTCAATGAATGATGAGGAGAGCAAAATGTGACACTTAAAAGTGATGAAAATCATTAAGGTTATGAAGGGACTAATTACTGACTAGTCTCAGGAATTAATTTTGTGTTTTGCACTGTTCTGTAGACGTACAAATAGGCATGCTCACGCAAATGTCTGGTTTGTATTTGAATGTGCCAGTACTGATAGTATGTTGGTCAAGATTCAGCACTTGGGTATTTATCACAGAAGGGAGTGATTTAATATGATGTTAATAGATTTTTTGTAGAAAATATGTGGCAGGCAGAGTCTGTTAAGAATGCATGCTTTAACACTCGATCCCAGTTTTAACATCACATGTAACTGCATGTAAATGCAAAGCTGCTCATAAAATGTTGCACGTTAATCACAATCTGGATCTTCACTAAATTGTACAGCTACAGACAGCATATTACAGTATGTAATCAGCATCAGCATCATCATCATCATCATCAGCAACAGCAGCAGCAGCAATCTAATTAATTAAAGGCATTATTTTTGTGTATGGGCATGGTGTTGCTTCTTGTGTTGGCTGATAGGGGGCAAGCAGAATGCTGTACTGTGAGTTTTTTTTGCATATGGATGTCACTTGAGTAAGATCCATCCTGACTTTTGCTGGCTGACACTATTAAAACTTGATGAAAACATGTCGAACATTGTGTTGCATCTTGATTTTTGTCACCCTGTCATGATCTCTGCTGGATGGAGAGGTTCTTACATGAGAAACAAGGGGCAAATTTGAAAAGGGAAAAAGTCAGTGACAAAATGTATTGTCTATCATAGAAAGTGTCAATTAATAAGCATCAATTAAGTGAGGTGACCCCAGAGTGTGTGACCGATTGCACTCTCGGCAGGGGCAAAAATGTACAGTATTGTGTTGCATTTTGATGAGCGCGGTTGAATCGGCTCACACACCCCGACTAGTTGACTGGATTGAAAACATGGCTGCGGCCGAACGTGCAGCAAATTTACGGAAGTGAGGTATGTGTAATTCTTGAGCTACAAACGTTATTTAGAAGTGTCCCTCCAGTTCGGTGCTTGTAGTACAGCATATGGCAAAACTTTAATTTATTAGCCCACCAAAAATGTCCATGAGCAGCATTGTTGGAAGTACACAAATACATCGGCAAAGTTATGCGCGGAACAATCAGCTAGCTTGGCTAGCTAATATTAGGCTGCAGCGGCTAGCCGTAGCTGCTAACTGGTTACCAGCCACCGTTATACCGCTTGGTTGCTAACCATGCGTATTCTGCCTATGCGCATCAGTTGAAATGTAAACCTCGGCGAAACACAATGTTAGTAGCGATTCCTTCTATCAGTATGTATTTTTGGTGTACTTAATGGCTGTATCAGTTGTCGAGCTAGTTTAGCTAGCATGTAAGTAAGCTAACATTACCAGAGAGGCTACAGCCGAATTCGCCACGATTCTTTTCTGCACGATGCAGTTAACAGGAAAACTAGCCGAGAAGAACTAGCGAAGGTAACGTTAGCCAACTTGGCTAACTAGTCGTTCATAAGAAGATACAAAAAGAAAATAGTCTCGGATAGGTTGTTGTGTACTTATTTGGCAGGTGTCTTGGGCAGCGTTAAAGATAATATTTAAATATCACGGGTGCAACAGTCTGCAATGTGGTGTCTCAAGCGTTAATGTTTTATATTTAGCCCTGAGAGCTAACGGTAAGTTAGTTTGCTAAGGTTAGCCCGCTAAACAGCAAGCTAGGTCAAGTAACGTTTGCTTGGAAGTTGGTCTATGCTAACGTTTAGCTTGCTCGCCAGCTCCATGGATCAATTTGGTTGTTTTGCCTGAACGTGTGATCGGAGTTTTAATCCTGAACTTTAGAGTTCACCTACTGCAAACTAGTGTTAACTTAACCGGCAACACGTGCAGCTGCAACCTGGTGAGGTGTAATTTAACATCATCCTCTAGTTTACAACTTTGTCCACATTGAGCTCCCGGTAGCTGATTAGCTGGGATGTTGGGATTTGAGCGATTCTCATCGGTATGTATACCAACACCACTCCGTGGATTTTTTGTTGCCAGTAGGCCCCGTGGAAGTGTTGAACTGCAGGTCAGCAACAGTGATGAACAGTCCAACATGACGGTAAAACGAAGCTTTCTTTGGTTTTCGTAAAACACATTTCTGAGCCTAAACTCAGTTGCGGACGTTGTCTAAGCTGGTTTGCCAACAATAGCCTTCTCACTTAGCTTGCAAGATGTATGTTTACTCATGTAGAGCTGGAGTTTAGAGCCTTAAATTGTCAATCAAACCAGTGTTTACTTGTGGCAAGTGACCCACATGTAAGACCTGGTATGTCATGATCATAGTAATGTAATCAGCACGTGTTAACATAACCCCACAACCAAACACGCGCTTTAGTGAAGAACAGGAAGTGGCTTAATCGAGTCACACATGGGTCATGTCTAGATACCTGCAAAGACTAATCACATATTGTGACTATGGCCCTTTAAGTATGTATGGATAAATTGCTGTCTTTCAGTATAAGTTGGTATTTTCAAACATTGTCTTATTACTGACAGAATATTGCATTAGGACTATTAATGTGCTAGCTCAAACTCTAGAACTATTGATGAACAGTACTTAAGTACCTATGGAGTTATGTTCTTTGAAAAAGCAGAGATGATACTTGTATTTTCTTCAGTCGAAGTTATCACCATTAAATGTTTATGTAAAATACAAAATATCACTTGACATTTAATATATGATCAGTAGCTGCACAATGTCCATTCTCAACATTCATATGCTGGTGTGTGGCCTAAAGTGGAGGGTCCCGACCTTTTTGGCTTTTGACTCCATAAAACAAAGCAATGTTCACTTGCGACTGCTCATCAGACATTATGGCCTGAGTGTTGACATGAGTTATAAGCAGTTCAAACAAAGAGTCAGTTATCTGTATCAGATTTTTATACCCGTTTATCTTTTTCAAGTTTTCAACCTTTGGCTTAACATTTATAGTATCTATACTTTTGGGAGCCTATGTTGTGACTTATGATTTCATCCTAATTCACTACATACTCCACAGCCTAAAAAGACCCCTGTCATTTATAAAGTTTGTTAATAATTGGCCCTCAAACCGAAGACTTTTTGCATGTTAACTTGGTAACAGTGTGGACCGGGAAAAAAAGAAGCAATCTATCCCACATGCTGTCTAACCACTGGCACTATTTTACGACATTCCTGTCATTGCACCTCCGTTGGGTGTGTTTTAAATTAGTTTGAGCCTATGCTAAAATAGGGTTGTCATTTTCAAAGTAATCAGTTTCTTCAGAGCGGAACGTTGATTCTAATATTTCCAACGGGCACCTGAAGGCAGCATTGAATGTTTATTGATTCATTATTCGTTGAGGTTTCTCCAGCTTTTCTAACAACATGTTAATTATTGGGACATGGAAGTGTGAGCACATTTTTTACAGTTATTCAGCCAAACTGTAACCCTGATCATTTTGAAGTAGTGATTAGTGAGCTAGATTTTTGACAGTAGGTCAGATGTGTAAGCTTAATTAGTTTTGTCAATTTGAGTCTCAGGGTGAGTGCTTAGTCTAAATAACCTGCCCCCTGCTCCCCCATCTGTGTTTCTTTCTTTCTCTCTCTTATTTTATGCATGGACAAATCACATTAGCTTTCTCAGCTGGAGTCTTTAGCAGAGTGTGAGTAATATGTGCATGTGGTAGTGCTCGTTTGAGGTGACCAGTATGTTAACTCCTGACGAAATACTCTCAAAATGTATTTGTAGCTTTTGGTTTTGATGGCTGTGTTTAAAAAAAGGGAGGGATTGTCCCAAGAAAGGTAATGAGGAACTTCTAAATCAGATTTGACAGAGGTCGTCTCATAGGATGATGTACTTGGAATTAATTTAAATGGGCACCATGTCCACAATGCTAATTGACGCAATAATTCTCTCCTCTACAAAAGGAGACTCTGACTATGTCTCATCTTTTTCAAAGGACACCACATGAGATCATTTCCCCTGAATGTCACTTTAATATGACCTTTACTGTGTCTCGTTTTTATTGTCCTCTGTCGTTAGATTTATTATTTGGAGCTATCATCTAGAGGATACTTTATTGGCGTGTGTGTGTGTGATCTTAAATTCCCCCTTCCTTCATTAACTGCATGTTAAGATGCACAGAGATAACTTTATAACTAATTACTGTATACTGAGACTAAGACTGATTGATGATTAGGTTTACAGTTGCAGACTTGCCCACTGAACTGTGTTGTTTGTGGAGTTAATGTCTGTAAAATTGGGCAGACTTTTTTGTAGTTCTTCACAAAGCAGCCTTAATGTAATCTCTATTACTTGACGGGATATTTGTGATGTGAATGCTACTTCGCTATAGTGTTTTTAGTCTTCAGTGACTGCCAGCCATTGTGGTGCTTTCGGCTTCTTTTTCAAACACATTACAACATTTCTGTGACCTTTTATGATATGTGCAAAAAAACACAA
>OMLP01015288.1:0-12384 GCA_900302685.1 Spondyliosoma cantharus | reverse complement strand
ATCGCAGCAGTACATAAAGTTTCCTTATACAGGTGAACAGGCAAATAAAAAAGCGCAATTTGCAGCAATGTCTGGTTTCCTAAATGTAATCGGTGCCATTGACTGCACTCATGTTGCTATAAGAGCACCGAGTGAGAATGAATTGGGCCGGGATTGGTGTCCCCCTCTACCTCCGTCACCACTCCGCTCAGGAGGGCTTCCCCAATGATCCCCGCCAGTTTTTCATCCAGCAGGGTGAGCTCCGGTTGGCCCGTTCCCCCACCGGTGTGACGCAGGCGCTTTTTTGCTTCCACTTTTATGTCTGACCACTTTTTTTTTTACTTTGGCCGCACTCTGACCTTCTGAGGCAACATCATTTACATTGTCTGCCACATGCTGCCACTCTAGAGCCTTTTTGGCATTGGTGACCCGACCCAACACTGTGTCCACCAAATAACACGGCCTTCCTCTTCTCCACCTCCCCGACAAGAACTTCCACCTCACAATGGGTGAAATTGTGCTAGTTAGCCTTTCTCTCTGCTTTTGGCATGCTTTCAGTCATGAATCAATATTAATTAGGGGCATTTCTCTGAATATTCATAGGCAAATATGGGCATGGTATGACCCACACACAGGTGTGCCACATTTAGAGTGGATTGTGAATTATAAAGGGAAATCGCACGAAACACTTTCTGTGTTTCGTGCGTACGCTACATTTTGACGTCAATCCTACGCACAGTTGTATAAATGAGGCCCGAGAAGGCTAAGGCTTAAGTCTTTTTGAGCAGCTAGAATTAAATCACATAGTCCACAGCAGCCTTGAGAAGTCAGTGTGTTTGGGCTATCTTTGAATTTGTTGGTAAGACCTTCTTCTTGTCCACACAAGATAAAAAAAAATAGTAAAAAGCGACATAAGATTCAACAGACTCTGCAGAAAAACATTAATATTCTGTATGCAGACCAGAACACGGAAACAAAAGCGCCAAATACTGCACAAATGATCATTGTTTTTCTGTTGTCTTTGTGTCAGGTTGAGGCCCAGCACTGCGTGTGGTATGGCGAATGTGGAGAGTCCGAGAAGGTGCACGGAAAAAAGTACAACTGCAACTACACTGGTCCTGCCCTCCCTTTACCCTCTGAGGGTTCTGACCTTCTCACGGTACAGACACTGTTTTCATGCTTTTTTTCTTGTGATTGTAGATATTTGATGCGCAAAACAATCTCTTGTAACACGCTTCTGCTTTCCAGCGTGCTTTATTTTTTCAAACTGACGTCATCCGGTTTGTGTTTGCATGCAGGAGCTTTGTCCCGGGTATGACTATGGAAACCGAAGCCTCTGCTGCAATGTCGAGCAGTTGCGCACGCTCAAAGGGAGCCTCCAGCTGCCCCTTCAGTTCCTGTCTCGGTATGCACTGCTTTTATAACTAACTAATGAAGCACATGACGTGCTTGGAGGGGCATTATCATTCCCCCTCTTAATTTTGGAACACAAAGAGTTTCAGTCATTTTAAATCTGTCATTAAATGCGCTGCACAAATGTTATATGTTGTTATGACACGCAAGTCTTGGCTTTCCATGTTCCAAATAATGGGTTAGAGACTGACTGGCTCACAGGTTTAATCACTATGATTTGACGAGGTTGCCACGCTTTATCTGTTTTGGACTTTATTTCACTGCATTTTGTTATTGCCTTGTTTTTTTTCCCCTTGCAAGTATAACACACTCTCAAATTGTATTATTCTCGTTGTATTACTCTGCTTCTCACACTCTTAATGTCTGTGCACAGGTGTCCCGCCTGTTTCTTTAACCTGATGAACCTTTTCTGTGAGCTGACATGCAGCCCCCACCAGAGTCAGTTCATGAATGCTACTGCATTCAACGGGACCAATGTGGTGGAAGTACAGTACTATGTTGGACAGACATTTGCCAATGGTGAGTTCACAGCCAGATGCTGATTGCAATATGGGAAACGGCTTCCGTCTTTATTTTCATGACACGTGAGGGAAAACTTCATCAGTTCCCTATTTAATAACATAGTCATGCTCTCTGTTGTGTAATTCTGTGGGTGACTAGCAGTCATAACTGTTAAATGGTCATTCCCCATTTTTTTTGCCCCAAAAAATTTAACTTAATGAAAGCTTGACTCTTTCTCTTTCAGCCATGTACAATGCCTGTAGGGACGTCCAGGCACCATCCAGCAATGTGCCGGCCCTATCGCTGCTGTGTGGGAAGGAGGCAAAGGACTGCAACGCCACTAACTGGATCCAGTACATGTTCAATATTAACAATGGACAGACTCCCTTTCCTATCATCCCGATATTCTCAGGTTAGTAATCTTGTTCTGCTTCCTTTATGCAAGTTAAATAGATGCTTCACCTGTAGCTCTTTGTATGATTAATTCACTGTGCCATTAGATGTCCCGGTGTCTGGCTACACCCCCATGAACAACAAGACATACGCCTGTACTGAGGGCCTGGAGGACGGTTCAGGTCCCTGCTCCTGTCAGGACTGCACAGCCGCCTGCGGCCCCAAACCTGTGCCTCCCCCCCTCCCCCCTCCCTGGACAATCCTTGGCATGGATGCCATGACTGTCATCATGTGGATCTCTTACATGATCTTCCTGCTCATCTTTGTTGGAGCTGTACTGGGAGCTTGGTGTTACAGGTAAGGGACCATTTGTGATTTATTCTGTTAGAATTCATGCTTTGTACCTGCACATGCTCACCCGCTGAAAAGTAACATGTTGGTTCTGATGCATGCTTCAGAAGTTCATATCCAATTTGTTTTGTGTGGTTCCTTGTGCATATAGGAAACGGACCATCATGTCTGAGTATGGCCCCATATTGGACAGCAATAACCCCCTGTCTCTCAACAGTGACAACCCTGACCAAGGTATTGTAATGCATTATAAATAGTCAAGCTGCGGTGCTTCTTGGGTGGAATAATAATGTTGTTGTATCATTGCTGCAACTAACTCCCAGTCTGTCTCCCATCTTAGTAAATGCATCTTGCTGTGAAACACTTGGCGAGCGCTTCGAGAATTATCTACGGATCCTCTTTAGCTCCTGGGGCTCCTTCTGCGTGCGCCATCCCTCTGTAGTCATACTGGGCAGCCTGATACTGGTGGTCGCCTCTTCTGGGGGTCTGTATTTTATGCAAATCACCACAGACCCAGTTGAGCTGTGGTCGTCACCCACTAGCCAGGCTCGCCAAGAGAAGGACTACTTTGACAGCCACTTCGGACCCTTCTTTAGAACTGCGCAGCTCATTATAACCACCCCACTAAATGACACCTTCCTTTACTCTCCATACTTTGGAGGATCGGACGTCCCATTTGGTGCCATCCTGGGCAAAGACATCCTGCACCAGGTAGGAAATCATCATTAGCAATACTTTGTTGTTAAAGCAAAGGTTTGTTTTGTATCACACCAAATTAGATATAAACATTGCATGCAAAGAGCAGCTGTATCTCTAAAACTGTGGTTTATTAGTTCTCCTTTCTTTTTCTTTTTCTACCCACATTTTTTTCAACCATAACCAAACAGGTGCTGGATCTGCAGCTCGATATCGAAGGCCTTGTAGCCTCATACGAGGGACAAACCGTCACCTTGAAGGACATCTGCTTGGCCCCACTGGCCCCGTACAATGACAACTGTACCATCTTAAGTGTCCTCAACTACTTCCAGAACAGCCACACTGTGCTAGACCACAGTATTGGAGACGAATTCTTTGTTTATGCTGACTTTCACAGCCACTTCCTCTACTGTGTCAGGTGATTTCTTTTTCTCTTTTTCTGGTTTGATTTTGATACTACTTAAAAATTGATTGGATTATGAAGTTAATGTTACTTTTATAAAGTTGTGTTAACTCAAGTCTCTCTGTAACAAAACTTCTAAACCAATAGCCACTAATAAATCAGAGCACACCCAACTAGTGGGTTGTGATGTGGTGTGTGGACTAACATAGCATCTCCTGTCATAAAAAGAGAATCTACTTCTAGAAGTAATCAGTAAAAATTGTTATTTGTTAACGTAAATGCTTAAAATTGTTCTGTATTCACATCTGGAGTATCACCAAAGTCCAGCTGCAGCATGGCCCAGTCTCTTCAAAAAACTTAAACGGGGGACCTTTTTAGATCGATGATATGGATCTACAATTGCACTCATAATGCACTTAAAAAGTCTTAAATTTAACTGCAGAAACCCTGTTGTAAACATATCTTGTTTGCCAGCAGAAATCTGTTGTAGGTCCAGAGTTAAAACGGCTAGAAAATACAGCAGTGTTGAAATCGAACACCTGCTGCTCACAAGAATCTATCTTTTTTTCTAAATGCTTTCTTTTTTTAAGAACAGTTGTGGGGGTTGAGTGTCTTCTTGAAATAGCACAATCACACTTCCTCATCGGTTGTCACATCATTGTGACCTGCCAAGGGACTGCAGATGTAAATTAGCTCTAAGCTAACTCTGGTACAATGCATCAAATGGCAACATTTATGTTTAATATTGTACACAGTCCCTCTAGAAATGAAATAAATTAAATTAAGGTACAATTGGTTCTTTTTCACTGCTTTACAATGAGGTCATATAATGTCAAAATCTATACTGATGAATGTATCAGCCTATTGGTTTCTAAAGGGTTAACTCTAATCATTAACTCTGTTGGTCTTTTCTTCCACAGTGCACCAGCTTCCCTCAATGACACCACCCTCCTCCATGATCCCTGTTTAGGCACCTTTGGTGGCCCCATCTTTCCCTGGCTCGCCATGGGGGGTTATGACGGTGAGCTTGATTTACACTTTAGAGAAGTCAAAATCAGTGTTAGGTTTTATTCGCAGGTATGAAGGAAGGAAGTTGCACAGTCCGAGCTACGATGCAAAAAGTCTTTAATAAATAACCAAAGTACGTCATGACAGTTGACTATCTTCCTTCGAACCTGTACTTTCATCTTGGTCAGCACCTCTATGACACCAATGTGCATTCCTCAGTTCTCTCATCTCAGGTTTTTCCACCTACAGCAATCACATGATGTGTTTATAGCCTCTTAAAAATGTTTTATTGGATTAAATGGGAAAAATGGTAAACTCCAATTTTCTGGTCGCTGAGCTTATAGATTAACTTGTGGCAATTATCAATCAAAGGTGAATCAGTAAATTACAATATGATCTCTTTTGCGCAGCAGGTTTCAAGCACATCATTTCAAATGGTATGATGAATAAAATCAAGAATAAGGTTCTAAGTGTATTGGAGCACATGGATTTAAGCAACAAACATTATTAAAGGAATAAGGTTTCAATGCCAGGTCTGAATCAAACAGAACAGGGACTCACCTTCTGAAATAACCTCCCCTAAATAGGGCCTTGTCGAAAGTCTCTCTTGATACTAGACTCTACTCTTAGAGAACTGGACAGGTTGTCAGTTCCTTGTGAGGCTGTTGAAAAGTGTTGAAGCTCTTCCTTCATTTAAGAAAAATCCCCACATCTTTGTCTGATTATCATGAGAGCTGAAACAACCAAACAAAACGCATTTAGTCTCTCCACCAAAGGGGAATGCCTAGTCCAGTAATCTTTATTGAAGTGGTTGTCAACAGGACTGTTCTTGCTTTACAGAAACCAACTACAACAACGCCACCGCTCTGGTGATCACCTTCCCACTCAACAACTACCTGAACGACACCGCCAGGCTGGGAAAAGCTCTTGCCTGGGAGAAAGAGTAAGTTGTGTTTGTAAAATCCATCTTGGCTCACTGTTATTATTTGTGTCTCTGTCTGCACTTATTGTAGTTTTTTTGTGTGTGTGCGCATTTCAGATTCATCAAGTTCATGAAGAACTACAAAAACCCCAACCTGACCATAGCCTTCAATTCCGAGAGGAGTGTCGAAGATGAGATAAACAGAGAGAGCAACAGTGACATCAGCACCATAGTAATCAGCTATGCCATTATGTTCATCTACATCTCCTTGGCCCTGGGTCACATCCACAGCTTCAGGAGAGTGCTGGTAAGAGCCTTATAACTAAGTCATTGCAGTTTCGTCGAATGTGTCATGCATTTTATAGCTACTAGTGTTCTGCTAGAATCCATATCTGAAATAGTTTTACACGTTACTCAGTGTTCCAGCCTGTGATGTAAGAGCTCGACAAATTACCCATTTCGAACAAAACCAGTACAACTTGCTAGACAACTTCCTGCTACTCAAGTATGTGAGGGAAGTCAATGACTGATCGTTATCTTTTCCCCCATGCAGGTGGACTCTAAGATTTCTCTGGGTATAGCAGGTATCCTGATTGTGCTCAGCTCGGTGTCCTCCTCCCTGGGCATCTTCAGCTATTTTGGTGTCCCCCTCACACTCATCGTGATTGAAGTCATTCCTTTCCTGGTGCTGGCTGTCGGAGTAGACAACATCTTCATTATCGTACAGACGTATCAGGTACACTCCCTTCTTCCAATAAACTAAACTCTAAACTCAACTAATGCAGTCTCTCTCTTTAAAATAAGAGCTTAAATTCAATAAGAATACCTCTTTTGCGTGCTGCCAATAAAACCTGTATACACCCGCTAAAAGTGATTTCCATTTGTATTTATCAACAGAGGGATGAGCGGATGCCCCATGAAGAACTTCACCAGCAGATCGGTCGCATTCTCGGAGACGTAGCCCCAAGCATGTTCCTCTCCTCCTTCTCTGAGACAGTGGCCTTCTTCCTTGGTAAAATAAATCACTATAATACAGCCCGACAGAAAAATTAAACTATTGTGATTATTAAGAAAAGTGTCTTTAGGGCCAGAATTCGCCATAGTGTCATAGTTTCCTGGTTAGTCATGTGCTGACAAAACTGTCAACTTTGTCTTCTGTAGGAGCGCTGTCCAACATGCCTGCAGTGAGGACATTCTCCCTGTTTGCTGGCTTGGCTGTTTTTATTGATTTCCTGTTGCAGATCAGCTGCTTCGTCAGCTTGCTCGGCCTGGACGCCAGAAGACAGGAGGTGAAACTGAGGGGAAATGGTTGTGGGGTTACAGATGACTGATTGTGAGGTTTTCGGGAAAAGGATTTCCTGTAATGGCCACAGTTTAATGTCACGCAGAAGTGTGATTGAAGTTTTCATCCTACCAATGACTGCGCGAGCCGATATAATGGCTCAGATCCTCTCGGGTTGTTTGCAGAGAATTGTTATAGGCCAGTGCAGTGATTGTTGGCAGTACAGACGTATCTCATGACTGAGGCATCGTTTCAAATGATTCGTCCTTCAAGTTAGTTCCAGATTTAATTAGATTTACGCTTAATCAAATGCTGTCTTGTCATCGTGTTTAAAAGGGGAATCGACTCGACATTGTTTGCTGTGTGAAGCTGCCAGAAGGTCAGGAAACCAAGACGGACAGCTTCCTCTTCCGTTTTTTCAAGAAAGTCTATGCCCCGTTCATCCTCAAAGAGTGGGTGCGACCGATCATTGTAAGTACCTCGGTGACGCGCTGCCAGTCGTGCACATCTGTCTCTAGAGTTTCCACTCTGACAACGCCCTCTGTCATGTTTTATTCTAATATGTTGATGGATTGAGTCAGACTTGTATATTTCATGAAGTAGAATATTGTTAACTATATGATGATTCTTTTTTTTGTGTTTGTGTTTAGGTGGCAGTGTTTGTGGGAATGCTCTCCTTCAGTATTGCTGTGGTGAATAAAGTAGAAATTGGACTGGACCAAAAACTCTCCATGCCCGATGTGAGTCTTAACTGTGTTCATGGATTGCTAGTGGACACTGCTCACATTCTGTCTTTATCTGTTGTTTTTCTAGTTTCTTTGCCTTTGTTATTACTCATATTCCGCCTGTTTTGTAAAGCACTTTGCAACTGTGTTTTGAAAAGAACTGTACAAATAAAGTTTATATTATTTTTGGTTACACTTTGAATATTTGTGGCAACACTTTGTCAGAGGATTTTACTTTACTTTCCTCCTTCTAGGACTCGTACGTGCTGGACTACTTTAAGAACCTGACCAAGTATCTCCACACCGGAGCTCCGGTGTACTTTGTGGTAGAAGACGGTCTCAACTACAGTAGCCCAGAGGGCCAGAATGTTGTGTGTGGAGGAGTGGGCTGCAACAACAACTCTCTAGTCCAGCAAGTCTACGCTGCCTCACTCATCAGCAACTAGTAAGTCAGAATGACTTCAGGAGCAGAACTTGTTTTTATTTTTCCTTTCCTGATTCTATGATCTTCTCAATTTTGTTTTTTTTACGTTTACTTCCAGTACAACTGTTGCCTTCACACCATCTTCCTGGCTTGATGACTACTTTGACTGGGTGAAGCCTCAGTCCACCTGTTGTCGATACTACAACACAACTGGGGCCTTCTGCAACGCCTCGGGTAAATTTTTATCCAATGTCAACATGCTTTGAACTCTTTGAACCCTTACTTCATGACCATGCTGTCTGCCAAACTGCCTTTTGACACAAGTTCAACAGGGTGAAACAAATGGTGTTAAAGGGCATAATCCAGCAGAAAACAACAGCAGAAATAATATATATAAAATATGTTTTATCTTAACAGGATCATAGCGTTTCTTAAGATTAGTTAAGTAAAATGTTTGTATAATTATTAATGCAGTACATTGATAAATCCCATTTTTAATAGATCCTCAAAAAAAAACTTTTGTCCAGTTAGAAGTCATCCGAGTATCAGCAAGAGCCAATTTATTTGAGGAAGTTTGAAGCAAAAAAGGAGGAGGAAACAAGTGACATGATTCATTGCCCTGATGATAAAACTAGTCAGGCAACTCACTGCATTTGTTCTAGAAATCCATGCAGTGTCAGGGACATATGCTAATCAACAAAATGTTATAGCAATAGTTAAATAGCAATACAATAAAGACATTTATGATAACAACTAGCATTGTTTTACACCAGTAGTCTGTAGATTTTTCAGCTCACGGTGCTCAAAGATGTTTTTCTGTTCTGTTATTGTCCTATTTTAAAAAAAAATAATAATAATTTTGAGGCAAAACCTCAAATTGCAACTTTTGTTTACTCAATTGTTTTCAGAACTTTCTTTCAGAGCATACTTGTTTATTTCTATTCTGTGTATTTCTCCAAACCTCTTGTTTAAACGGATAAAAATATTCCCGATATTGTTTTTCAGTGGTAAATCCCTCTTGTGTACATTGTCGGCCCATGACTCCCAGTGGGAAGCAGAGGCCAGTAGGAGATGACTTCATGCGGTTTCTGCCCATGTTTCTGTCAGACAATCCCAACGTCAAATGTGGAAAAGGGTAATCTTATAGCTATGCTCAAATGTTTTTTTTCTTTTTCTTTTTGTGGTTTGCATTGAAATCCCATGAGATGTGATTTAGTACTTTCCCTTTTAACTTTTAGAGTTTCACAGTATACCATTTTAGTTGTGGTTGGTAACTTTCCTTTCTTTTGTCCCTCTCACAATGCATTCATGCTCCTCCAGCGGCCACGCAGCCTACGCCACAGCAGTTGACTTGTACCCTGACAATACAGGGGTCGGAGCCACATACTTTATGACCTACCACACCATCCTGAAAGAATCCCCAGACTACATACATGCTTTAAAAATGGCCCGAAACCTGGCTGATAACATCACTCAGTCCACAAACCACAAAGTCTTTGCCTACAGGTAAGTCCTGTTGTACCTTTGCTTAAAGCTAGGGTCTGTAATGTTGTTCAGAAACACATTTTGTTATACTGGGTGAAATGTTCCTTCTATCCTGAGAGTAGTCAATACATTATGTATTCAGAAAAAGGAACGTAAATAATAATAATCAGACCTCTGTGGCAGCTGCAGGACTGAGAAAAAGCTGACCAATCTGTGCTATCCGGCCCGAATAGTTCTGCCTACGCCCCCCTCTGTCCCTCCCTCCTCCGCGCCTGCACAGGTCACGTTCTCCCTGCTGAGTCCCACTGCCAGATCGCGTTCAAGTTTGTGGGGGCGTGGCTTTGGACGGAGCACTGACGGGATGGGGAGAGGGGGTGGCCACTTTCAAATCTTGCCAGCTCTCTTGCTAGCTCTCCAGGATTGTAGACCCTAGCTTTAATATTTAGTATAAATTATATTGTAATCATTGTTGTCTTTTTGACTATCATTTCAGTTTGACTCACTGCTTTAGGGTTTTCTCAGGTGAAACACTTGTAACTGAAGTTTTGCTTGTTTTGAACTCAAAGTTCAAGGGCATTAGGGGAGGAATTAGGTCACAGATAAGCACACAGCAAATAAAACAGGTTTTGACCTAAAGTCCTGAAAAAATCTTCCTGTCGCCTGAATACACAAGAGTCACACCACCACTTATGTAGGTCAAATATTCAGAGATGGAAAAATGATTTGCAGATTAAAAAAATAGATTTGCTGTGTCTATTTAATGTTGGAATAAGTCTCCATTAAAAATGCATGACAGGATAAGGCAGAAGATAATTGAGCTTGGATTGAATTTCATTTTCCTCCTTTACAGCGTCTTCTACGTGTTTTACGAGCAGTACCTCACCATTGCCCATGACACAGCTCTCAACCTGGGCGCGTCACTGGCATCCATATTCGTGGTGACGACGGTGCTGTTGGGCTTCGAGCTGTGGTCAGCCATTATCGTTAGCGTGACCATCGCCATGATCCTCGTCAACATGTTCGGCGTCATGTGGCTGTGGAGCATCAGCCTCAACGCAGTGTCCCTGGTGAACCTGGTCATGGTAAGAAGCAACATGAATCGCACCAAATGTATACACTGGAGTGGTATTCCAAGCAAGATAGCAAACAACTTGTGAAATGGTTTTTAAGCAAAGCAAGAAAAAAAGTAGGAATGTATTTATTTTTATTTGAAATTGGCAAAATCAGCATGGGAAGAGGACTCGACAGAGAGGATCAGTTTGGGGTTACAGAGATCTTTTTACAACGTTCTTCCTATTTTTGGAGTCTTAGCCATTATTTTTTATCGGGTGTGACAACATTTGCTACAATTTACTTGTGAATTTAATCACATCAGTCTGGGAAAAGACCAAAAGTCCCTCATAGCAAGAAACATGAGTCAGACACATAATCAGTTGTGATTATAACTGTCCATTAGATTACACGCTGCTACTTTCTGCTTCAGCTTTGACTCACTTAGATTACTGTCTGTGCAATGCATAATTTGGATTTTCATAAATTCATTTTAATTTAAGGAATGTTCAATTTATTGTTCACTTCAATTATAAACCCTGTAAAGGCAGGATAAGTATCATATATATTTAAAGGTATATCAACACATTTATCAAAAGACTAATCATGACTGAAACTTGTTTGCTCTGACGTTAAGGATCATTACTGATATAAAATACAGCAATCATTCAATCAAGTTTAATCATTGTTTTTAATATTGATGGTGTTCAGCCAAATCACACATTGTGCCTTTTTAAACTTGAGACTTGTTTACAATCTGTCTGGTCACCTGACCCCGCTCGTGTTGTTGACACTAAGCGACTTTGTTTCGCAATGTCACTTTTACCCTAGATGTCAGCACTTAACTCACTTTTATTAAGAAATAACTTAATAACTGTTGACAATTTGCTTTTCATCACTCGCCTATGAAATATTCATTTCCAACGCAACAAAAAGAAGTTTCAGCCAGTTGGCTTTTATTTCGGCATTTCCTTGTTTCCGTGCTGAGTTGTTCCTGTCCTCTGTTGCAGAGCTGTGGTATCTCAGTGGAGTTCTGCAGTCATATCGTCCGAGCTTTTTCCATCAGTGTGAAGGAGAACAGAGTGGAGCGGGCTGAGGAGGCTCTGGCGCACATGGGCAGCTCTGTAAGTCTCCCTTTACCGCTTACAAATTCACAAAATTAAGTAAGCAAGGAGCTTTTGCATCCTGGTATTGTGGATAGTATCAGTGTAAACAAGCTTGCATTTACACTTTTTGGTGTTATTTATTTAATGGATGAATGAATTTTATTTATTAATTTATTTACATTTCAGTATAATTGTGGTCATCATTGGTCGAACATGATTAAATTACACTGTTTCCTTTTCACAGGTATTCAGTGGGATTACATTAACAAAGTTCGGCGGCATCCTAATCCTGGCACTTTCCAAGTCGCAGATCTTCCAGGTCTTCTACTTCAGGATGTACTTGGCCATTGTGTTGCTCGGTGCCACGCACGGCCTCGTCTTCCTCCCTGTGCTGCTCAGTTATATCGGTCAGTAATGTCACACATCTTTTTAAAAGAACAACAACATTAAGCAAAAGATTTGCACATAAAACACTTTATTTAAACACTGTTTATTTATGCATCCAACCTCGACAAGGCAGTACTCTGAGACTTCATGTATATAATGCACATTTTTGCCTTGTGTGTGTGTGTGTGTGTGTGTGTGTGTGTGTGTGTGTGTGTATGTGTATATATATATGTGTATATATATATATATGTATATGTAT
>OMLP01015287.1:0-50333 GCA_900302685.1 Spondyliosoma cantharus | reverse complement strand
ACATAACTTTATGGCAGTACTAGTGGTCAACAACTTAGGCCTAACCCAAACTGACCGATCTGTACAAACAGACCAGACAATGGGACGTCTAATTTTAGCTCTCCACAGTTAATAGAGGAATGTGATCTCTTCAGAAATCCAGCAGACCAGAGATTGCGCCGCTTTTCTCAAATGTTGGATAAGCCATGAAAATAAGGAGGTGCTTCACATGCTGTTGTGCTTCGACCTTTTCAAACAATCTTGGCACGCTGCCAGTGGAATCAAATTGCGTATGAGACCATCCACCACACGTGTGTTTTCACCTCTCACTCTCACATTGTCTATGCTCTGCTTTCTTTGGCTTGAGTGCTGCCTGATGCGGCTGTGCTGTGGGACATGATGTCAGGACGGACGTAGGGAGCACCTGTCGGTTTACGCACGCAGGCAGGGAGTGAGCTGATAGGTTCATGACCCTTACCAGCTCTTATGTGTAAGTATGTGTTTGCTGAAGCGGTCCTGCCGCCTCTCAGATACATACATGCGCTGTGTATGACCCCTGTGGCAGTGTGAAGCACCTCTCTACAGTGTTAGCCAGTCTTGAAGCACAGCATCTGCAGTCCTCCTTCGGTCTATTTCACACACACAAACACTGCAGACACACTCCAGCAGTAATCAGAGGAAGCTGGTAGCAGGACTGCTTTGATTCCAACAGGAAACACCCTCCATTGTTCTTCACTGGTAGCTAACCCACACCCACAGAATGGCCTCGCATTAAAACATCATTTTTACACCATTCTTCATTGCTGTGACAGGCTTCTCTGCTTTAATATAGCACTTGTTTTCCTGTCTTACATTCCATTTCCATTTTAGGCATCTTGCTGACACTGGAAAATAAACCAGCTTTACAGAGATGCTGCAGGTACGACTTTGGAGCCTTGTCATTATAAAGCTTTGTCCTGCAGGGCTTGTTAGGAAGCTACAAGCAAACTGCAAACATGCTATAGATGTATGATAAATATACACGTAGATCTATAACAAAACCATAGGACCAAAACTTGCAATGAGAAGTGCTCAAGTGGCGCACTCCATTTTCCATGTTCCCCTCCGGTCTAGGCCTATGCAGCTCACTGAATGTGCCCAATGTTTGTCCAGCTGGCCTCGCCCTTGAGTTCCCAGTCTGCATAGACTTTACATTGTGGTGATGTCACAGATGTTTAAAAACACTTTGTCCACTCAAGGAAAGATTTCATACTAGAAAACCTCAATGGATCAAAAATGTATGATCACAAAGAATTATATTTGACTGCTTGCAGTTGTCTTGCTTCCTATCTTTAAGTCTTTTTGGTTGCAACACCACGAGTTGCCACTGGGAAAAACTGGCATATGGTTCATGGCCACAACAGTCCACCAAGCAAGCTAGGTGGCTAACATTTCTTCCCTCAGACAATGGCACAAAGCAAAAGCTAAAAACATTTATAAAGCTAGTTGCAGTTCATTTCTGAAATGAAAGCTGTGTAATCACAAAGCTGTGTACATGCACATTCGTGCTTATGGACTTGCATTTTATATGGCACTTTTCCAGTACTCGAAGCTCTTTAGAGTACTTGCCACATTCACCCAAGTAAGTAATCTACATCCTAAACACATCCTCCAGAGCTCTGGCCAATCAGCCACTTGATTCATCACATAAAGATTGCAAAAGACAGAGCGCCCACAAAAGGCATTAATTCCCATTCTACAAAATCCCATTCACATCACATCGTTGAATACCAGCACACTCACAATAAGTGGGTGCGTATGCATCATGGAAATTCAGGTCTTTAGGCCTTGAGAAAACGTCTGACAGTTGTAAAGGTACTCTAACATGCTTCAGCTCTTCATGGGGATTTGAAATATTCAAAACCCAAGGACTCATTTTTCTGGTTAAACCAGTCCATCAAATGGAAATATTTCATGTGGTGATGTCTTGTGCATCGTTTTTATATACATTTTCCCTGAATTCTATGGACCTCTTTGGTATTCTTAGAAACTTTGGTTCTGTGAGTCTGATAATTATTTGACTGCCCTCTTGAGTTTTAAGCGACTGGTGATTCAATAATTTTTATTTACCACCACTGGATATGCAGTGAACTATAAAAATAGGAGTCAGGTGTTAAAAAATCTGCTGAGGGGCGATAACTCTGGCCGAGGACTGATGACTGCTGAACTGTAAAATACCCTCTTGTCACAACAAATGCAACCACAATCCAAAAAACTGAGTTTTTTCTGGGCAGTAAGAGAAGATTATAGAAAAACACAACAACACTCCAAGAAATTAAGTTTAAGTGTCAAGGGGGGTGGGGGAAAAAAAATAATGGGCTCTTGCTTCAGTTCGTCGACTTAGTCAGTGCATTCAGGGCCAGCTCTAGCCGATTTGGTGCCCTAGGCAAGATTAGGATTTGGCCCTCCTCCAGCAGCTGTTGGAGGCTTCCGCTCCTGAGTGCATCTGGACAGTTATAGAGTATATAAGCCTGACTGTTACTGTACAAGAAAAAACACGTAGCTGCAGTAGACAATTGCTGCAGCCTGCTCGGACCTTGAAATGTAAAAATAGAAAACCTATAACCTGCCTTGACATCTGTCAGTCAGGCCTGCCTGCTCTCTCTCCTTCTGACCTGAGATGCAAAGTGACACGGCACCCCAATGCAGGCTAGGGTCATGGCATCGGTGGCGCCCCTGCTAGCATGTGGCTCTCTAGGTGACCGTCATGGGTCTGTTTTAGACCTCTCATCAAAGATTGGCTGATTGCTTGATCAGCCCCACCTGGAGCGTCCTGCTGAGCAACGCTGACCTCCAGACTAAGTTCATTGGCGCTGCAGGAGGAGCGAATCAGCAGAACATTACAAGTGTAGCCAGGAAGAAAGAGAAAAGTGCACAGACAGAACATACGCAGGTATTTTTAGATCAAATCAGTTCCTCCGCTCTCCACTCAGACTGTTACATGTTTCCCCACAGAGCAAACGTGTTTTATCAATGTTATTTATAGTTTTCAATAACATATCACAATGTGGTTAATGCCTGAATGTTGTCACTTGTCAACTGATGTATGTTTTTAAATAAACGCAGGCATCTTTTGATAGAGATTAAAGAGACACATATATGTTTCCATTGAATTTGATCACTGCATTATTGTAGGATGGCAATAATGATATAAACATATTGAAATGACTGTCAGAGTGGGAGATTTAATCAGAATGTTCTTCACTGTCTTGCTTTTTATCTCTTTCAGAATGACATATCACTTTAAATCAGTGGTTGGAACAAGTGTAAAACAGCTGTCTGGGACAAATGTACATCCTCCTGTTGTTGAGGTCTGTTTTTTTGTCTCCGACATAAAGAGAGAAGAAAACCATAACCAAAACCATACACTTCTGTGTCTGCACAGAGGATGGACCAGTGTGTGATCTGAGAAAACACCGTTGGCCTAATTGCCGCGCCCAATTTTAAAACTGCATTCCACCAAACTGGTCCTATCAATCAAAAATAAATCGTATTGAGAACCTGCAGAGAGCCGGTGAGTACAGGGGAGATAAAAACTTAATGAAAGAGAAGCAAGTCGCATTTGGAAACTCATCACTAATTCCGAAATTCCCATCACCCCTGGAATGCAGAGATGCCTTCCCAAATATTATTAGACTCCACAGAAACACATCCACAACATGCCTGAAGGCCCTGCCTGGTGCCAAGGCAGGTCGTGTGATAGTTTTGTCTAACGGAGTCTCTGTTCTTAATCTCAGGGAGACTGAAGGGTATCTGGTATCTGGTTCAAGGCCATGCCGTCTATAGGGGTGAAATGGGAGGTCTTGTTTTGACACCATGGGACAGCACGCTTTGTTCTTACTTATCTCTCCTCTCTGTAGCTAACCCCTACGTACTGTTTCCCTGTGATGTCTAGGTGTAAGATAAAGGACCATAAAAACACACTTTGCTCATCTGAGAGGGTAGTTGAGCCTTCCTTTGGGAAGGGATTTGTAAAAAAGAAAGAGAGAAAAAATATGCTGCTCAGTGCTTGAACTTGATGATCACAAGATTTATGTGATCTATTTATTAATGTGCTGCCACCAGTACAGATCCAATTCAA
The DNA here is from genome assembly GCA_900302685.1 of Spondyliosoma cantharus. Lineage (NCBI taxonomy): Eukaryota > Metazoa > Chordata > Actinopteri > Spariformes > Sparidae > Spondyliosoma > Spondyliosoma cantharus. The sequence continues at coordinate 46,234 of OMLP01015287.1, read as the reverse complement.
CCGATATGCTCCAAAATATTGTGATTACTGATCAAATTATGCAGAAATTATACATCACTTGTTTGTATAAGTTAAACAAATTTAAAACTTTAGGAGTGGGTTGCACCAAAAAAAAAGTATTATTTTAAACAAAGGGTAACAAGTTAAACTTTGTTTAAAATGATCAGCCAAATTTTAGGTGATCCCTTCTGCTTCCTTTTGCACAATCCAGTTAAATCCTGAATTGGTACCCTTTAAACCTAACTTTGATATTGGCTTCTATCCATCTTTTCCCACTTATCTGGGATCAGGCCGCAGTGGCAGCAGGCTAAGCATGGTACTCCAGACACCCAGGCGTTCCCAGGCCAGATGAGGTATATAATCCCTCCAGTGAATTCTGGGTCTGCAGGTGCTGGAGGCACCCAGGAGGCACCCAGGAGGCATCTTGATCAGATGACGGAACCAGCTCAGCGGGCTCCTTTCAACATAAGGGAACTCTGGGCTCCCTCCAGATGTCCGAGCTCCTCACCCTGACTCAAAGGCTGCTCTCTCCCAGCCACTGTCCGGGAGAAAACGTGTTTTAGCCACTTGTATCTGCGATCGCCCCTGCAATCTTTCAGTCCCTACCCAGCGTCATGAACATATGTGAGGGTTGGAAGGAAGATCGACTGGTAAATCTAAAGCTGTGCCTTCCATCTCAGCTCCCTCTTCAACACAGCGGTCTGGCACAGCGCCTGCAGTACTGCCGACACCAGAATATCAGTTAACCATCTAAAACAAAGCACAGGCCAGAAAGATGACCTCTAGATGAAAAGTTCTCCTGACATCCTTTTTTGTAACATCCTCAAGAACCCAATGGAAAAAAAGCTTTGAGCAGAATGTAGATCGAACTTTTCGGACTTGGACTAAAAGTCATTCATAGAGACGAGAGGAAGAAAATACACTTAAACTAGGTTTAGAGTTGTGTGAGAACAGGGCTATAAGATAAACTACAATTTTGTCTTGTTATAAATTAAATCCAACTTTTTGAGAAAACAAACAGCTCTCTGTAAGTTGCAAGCTAAAAAGCAGTGTCAAAGAAACATCAACCCTTGTTAAGCGCAGACAGATTTACTGTATCATACATGATACTACTGAAACTGCATACATTTCTTGAGGTTTGTTATCAGAAGGAACTGCTTTCAGGAGCATTTGCACAAAGCTATTAGCCTGTTTAACAATTCCACTGGATCCATGCGTTTATGATAATTCCTCCCATTTCAAGGCCAATGTGACGCAGCTGATATATTATTTCAATCCTGAAATTGTTAAAATCTTGCATGTATCCATTACAGTTCAAACCATCCACTTTATCTTATAAACATAACCCCCCGCACCCCCTCCTCACCATACAGTACCTGGGTGTATTGTTTCCCGGAGAGCCCATGTGATTTGCTGTGCAGAGCTCGAGATTATGTTTCAGCCTGAGGCTTTGGAGTGGCCATACATCTTGGGAGAGCGAGAATTGGCTCCACGGGGGGACGGCCAAACAAGCAACCACCGACCGGTTCTCCTTCTAATCCTTTGAATGGCAGTAAGAGGTGAGAAACTCTATCGCACATAAAAAGGCTGAGGCCTCATTTTACACACTCGGCGCAGAGATCCCTGCTTCCCACAGCACGTCTACAACAGGGATTAATGGGTTTGCGGCTCTCTACAACAGTGTTTGACCAAAGCGCCCTGAGATTTGCATGAGAGCCTGTACTCAGAAAAGATGGAGAGCACGACTTTGTGCCCAAAATCCCTTGACTGCGCTGAGGAAAGGATTAGTTCAACACTTACTTTTATAATTGTGTTCGATACAGTTCTCTAGACTTCACAACAGGCCTCTGAAAAGTTATCTCACGAATGCACTTCAATACTAATTCAGATGTGATTTTGAGTATTTTGTTAGGTCATGTCACACAATTAATACTATTTCTGCTGAACTTGTGAGTACGCTGTTGACGGAAACGTTGCTCTGCAGAGCAAAGAAAATAGAAGATCTGTTCAAAGTGGCAACAATGAACAAACTGTAGAGGGATCATCTTAGAAAAAAACATATATAGTCTTTGGAGAAACAAATTTGCTTTACATTAAGCACCGATTTGGTGATTTTCAGGTCAAAAGACATCTAAATGTTGGGTCAAAACTGGGCCAAAATCTGGTAAACAGTGTGAATCTTTCTATTAAAGCTGATTGCTAAGTCTCATTCCCAACTCTATTTGATTTGGTAGGTCGGGTCAGCCACCAACCCAAAGCGTCAGTAGTTGATCTTTTATAGTGGAGTTTTCAGAACTGGACTGACAGACACGCTGTGTGTTGAAACTGTATTCTCAGCATCAGTCTCTAAGGTCAGGAATGGATGAGAAGTTCTTAAAGTGCAAACAAATTTGGAAATTTTCCAAGACAAACTGCATCTGCTGATGGAAAATCATCTGGCATTATGAAAATCTACACAACAGCTGCTAAATGGAACTCATGCCACGGTTGTTTTCTCAACAGATGAGGCTGGTATTGGTGATCGTGACAGGAAAATATTCATATCGAGTACATTGTGTCTGTGCCTCTACATAATTATCTCCACCTCAGTAACCTTCACCCTGAATGTTCATGTTAAACAGTAGCTTACGATTTTCATAGGCTACACTTGACATGTTCAATATAAAGCTAATTCCCAGGTCTCTCCATTGTGCATACAATGGAAGTTACACTTACTGTATGTACGTTGTTTTTGCTCTTGTCTCATCATGTCTTGGATGTTTCCCTGCCCCAACACACCTGATTCAAATGATCAGCGCTTCTGAAGCCTGATAACAACTCAGTCACTTAAATCAGGTGTGTCATTGAAAACATGACAGGCAGGTGTCCCCAGAATGTGGACTGAAGAACACTGACCTGCATGAATCTTTTTTCTGATGCTATTTCAGCAGAAATTAAATACATTTTCCATCAGAATATAAATGCTAAGCCATCCCTTTTTCTTATTAATAGGGGACGTTGCACCTTAGTAAAACTGAGTTTAAACCTTTGGGGAAACTTTTGTTGTCTGCAAGGAAATGTATATTGTTTAAATGGATCGAGCAATTCCTACAATGAAATACAGTACTTAGGATACTTACCCTCCAAAGGCTGCCTGTAGTCCTGAATTGGCGGTGAAGGAAAATGCATTAAAATATGGAATCCATTCTTAAATCATGAACCACAGGCAACTGGAAATACCTTGATTGACTGTATACCAAATTGTTTTTTCACATACATCATGATTGTAGATTATGAGAGGAGGCATCTACCTAATTGCACACTCTTTTTTTTGTTTTTAGCTTTGTTTTAGCATTAATGTGATCATTTGTCTCGCATTGCTCTTGCTTTTGTCACGGAGCATTGCTTGTATGTATTGTTTGTAGTGTTGTTGTCTGGGCTGATGCCGTCATTGTCGATCTATTTTGTCTTATATTTATGATGTAAATGGATTCATTGTGAAATAATAAAATATATTATGAAAAAAAACTGCAGCTTTGAGTCTGGACAGCTTTAGATGTCTTCATTTTGTAGACTTATCGCTGAGGTTTCATCGGAAATGAACATACCACAATGCTCATCGTCCCACTCTGGCTGAGCATCTCTAACTCTACTGAAAGGCTCAGAGAGCTGTCTTCCTCCTATATATTTGTTTCATGCTCTGACAACAGTGCATCTTTCTTATTAGTCAACTGTGCAATAGAAGTTTTTGAAATTGCCCCCGCGAGTGCCAAGTGGAGTTCTCGACTGCAGCAACTCTGTGTTTGTGCCACTCCAGTATATGAAAAGCTTGATGCAGTGTGTCTTCATAACGCACGACTGGCACGCTAAAACGGCATCCAGGAGCTTATTACTTCCACCTTATTAGCAACCTGAGAAAGCGCATGCAGTTCTTGTAGGAGAAAATTGATACTAAGTGCTGGGATTAACTCGGTGTTCTGGTGACAAATTAGTTTTGGCTTTGTCTTTTGTTCGACTCCATCCTCAGCGAATGATAAAGTCTGAGAAGCAGAAAATATGTTAGAGCTGCATGATTGTGTCAATTGGTACACCGGCTATGAAGCACAGTGAACACGGCGTGCTTTATCGATATGAACATGCGTTGGGAATCAGCTGGAAATTGGCCCAAGTAGATCACAGAACTGGTGCACAGGTCCAGACATATTCAAGGTTTCTGATTTGCCTTTGGGGAGTTGAACGCGTCGTTTATTACCGATGCCAGCCAAGGGAGAATTTGTTTTCACTCTGCTCTCTCTCACAGCGGCTTTCACCTCTTAAACGTTTCTTCTGACTAATTTGTGGTTTGTTAACTTTTGCCAGATACCAAATGTTCGATCACACCATAAGGTTTCCCAAGAGCCTATAAACCACAGATTGGCATTCAGTTTGTTTGCTGACAAGTGTCGACAGCTGCTGTAAATCAGACTCCTCGTGTTTGCATATTGTGGATGTGGTGTCTGATCAATGTATCGTACACATTTACAGTCAGTGGGTCTTGGTTTCACAGACTGAAAGCCTGTAATTTGTTGCTGAGGACGACTGTGACTCAAAGAGCAACACTGTGAGCACTTAGCAGAAATGCCAAGGTAATAGTATATGTTTTCATGCCCTTTACATTGTCCCGAGCTGTTAGCCAAACTGCCCGCTTTTGTTTTCTGAACAAAGGCTCAAGGTTTGACTATGAAAAATGGCTCAATGGACCAGGGTTCCTCCCTCCAGACAAATTACAATCATTTTTCTCCTCCTTTTTTTTGTTTTCTTTGCTTCTGAGCTCAGCAAATTTCAGAGCACTGAGCAGAAACCAGGACATGTAAACAGCAAAGTCTCTGCCCTTTTTGGACAGTAAACTCTGAGCGTGTCGGGTCAGGTTTTGCTGTAAATGTGCCCAACAGCAACCTCCCTGTTAATCAAAAGACTCTGTCACCTGTAAGCAATAAACGTGATTCACACGGAGCAAACAATTAATTCACATGTTTGTCAAAGCTTCGGTGCCAGCTGCAGGTACACATGACTGCACATTTCTTTCAACTTGAAGTTGACCAAGCATTAAATCACTTGAGTCCCGGCCTGCGTAGTTTTGTTGTGTATTAAAGGAGCTCAGTGGGGGGAATCTCTGGTGTTGTTAGTTTGCTTATCTGTGTTGGTCAGACCATTACTAATTATACTAAACCACTATGTGTTTTACATTACATTACATCTACAGCAGGCAGTGGCTACACGTGTCACTCAGTGAGACCCCTTTTTTCTCAATTAGCAGCAGGATCCATGACACTATGGAGTCTTTAAAATTGTGAATTTTAATCTGCTTTGACACCTAACCCAGCTGCATTGGCGCTATCTCTCCTACAGTAGGTAGGTTGTTTTTGTGACAAAGTGCATTCAATTGCATTTTGTGTTGTCCTTGTGGCCATTGATGGAGATTTAATAAATAAATGATCATAAATCATGAATAAAGACAGACAAAATGAATGACAACTGGAATTATCCAATACAGTAAAACTTTACAATCCAGGTGATTATTGTAAAATGTTATTTCTGTCAGCTAAAAAACAAAACGAACATAAAATGACTCCATACAGCTTGCCAAAAATTGATTTAAAAAGAAGTTTACGGTTAAAGCCAAAACATTCTCTTAGTGTTGATTTTTTAAATAACGTCTTTTCAAACCAGTGTGGAATCTCCTGGCTTCCAGAGACTCTGATATATGCTGTATAGAGCCATTTTATGGGGGGGTTTGGGTTCTTTTTTTTTTTTTTTAATTTTCAAACAAGTACCAGTCCTCATTAGTTGTTTAGGAGGAGGCTGCAACACTGTTTTGTCGTGAAGCTCCAGGAATTTTTGGCGACTCCCAACCTGATCTGAAAAAACTGAACTGATCCCTTCTTTTCCTATCAGCATGTGGCCAAGTACTGTACATAATTACGGAATTTTCATTTTGGGTGACGTTTTCCTTTCATTTTGTGTAGAAAGGACACAAATCAACACAACTCATTGAAAGATGTATTCCAGGTCCAGGCCTCTCCTATTGTGCAGGTCAGTTTGTTGGGTCACCTGAACAGAAACATCATCAATGTTGGAAGTTACATGATTTTCACCCATATTAAATCAAAATGCCTGATAACATGACAAGAGACTGGAAGAAGTAGAACTGCACAAACTCTCTGCAAAAGAGCGATTCTTCATAACTACCAACTCAACACAACCCATTTTTCAGTAATAGAGTTTTATTTGGTGAGCATCCTGGTGTGTCTCACAAAACATTGAAAAGAGTGACAAAAGAATGAAAAAGAGTCAGGCGTCATTTATAAAATAAAAAGTGTCATCAGGCTTCTCATCACCCTGTAACTTTTCCACCAGAGCAGCAATAGTTGTTGACAGCTTGTCTCAGGTGAAACAACCTGCCTCCAGGCAACATCTCACTTTGGATGCAGCCTGACTTTAAACAGTGCTGACTTAAACAAAGCTCTTGCTTGTCAATACTGTGACATTGATTTATAAAATATCCCCTCTTTTTTGTAAATCAGATCAGAAGGAAGCGCTGCATGTATCCCAGACAAAGATGGTTAGAACACCAGAGAACAATCAGCAGTTGTAAAATGGGAAGCAGATACTGCAAATGTGCTCGTTACACCAAATCATACGAGATTAGCTGATGAATCATAAGCTAAATGTTGCTCAACTGCTGGCGACAGGAAATAGTGGTCTATAAAACAAGAAAAAAAAGACAAAATTCCCGTCATGCAATTATGATCAACAGCAATTTACAGCCCAAATCAAAGTGGGTTGATGGTTATTTTCTTTGGTGGATTTAAGTATACTTAGAGAAAGAATTACCATATTTTTGGCAACAGATGGTATCTACTTCCACTGTGGTTACCAACGAAAAGGGAACAGTCAGTGCATCATAATCAAAGTCAAGATTAAAGCGACTTTTTCTGTTTTTCTTTATAAAGCTGAGATTGATTTGGTGCCAGGGCTCAGTGTGGGATGTGTCTCTCATCAAAGACTAATTATTTAGATGGATCGAACAGGGCAGCTCAAATCAAAAGGTTTTTCGACAAAGAGTTTCCTGATCTCCTGTGCTCGCAGGTCTCTGTCCATGCTCATAAAGGCTGTGAGTGAATCAGAACAGCAATCAGGCAATGTGTTTTGTCAGATATTAGGTTAATTAAAGCACACAGATGTGCGTTATGCAAAGCGATTCTGCTAATTCCTTTAATTGTCTGCTGAGTAGTAAAGGCAGGGGAGGAAACACTTCATGTGATTACGTTGTAATTTTCAGTGTGTGTCAAGACTGAAAGGGTGTTAATTCACGGTTTGTTAACCGTCATGGTTTCATCTCGTATGCAGGAGCCTCTGCGTCACACATGTTGAGTCTGTGCCATCTATACACATCTTGTTGCATTAGTTCATCAGCTCATTAATGTTATTGAAACATTTGTTGTTTATAGTTAGCACCTTTGCTCTTGAGATGGCAATGTTGGTTTGTTGGTCAATCCAAGGTTTGGTCCTGAATGAAGCATTGTAACTTTGGTGATCACTCAATTAATCTAAAGCTATCAGCAAATAGTCCTGTGTAGAGTCAGACCCTCTGGATAATAAACACCTGGAGTCGTATCGGATTCTGCTCTGATGCAGAGACATTTACTGACGATAGGAGAGCTCAGAGATTACTTTTAAAGTTCTGGAATTAAAAAGTGGGTTTATCTTCACTCCTGTTTATCAGCCTGACAGCAGCAGTGATCCACCGAGGTGACCTCGAATGCTTATGTTCCGTAATGTTGACTGTCGACTGGAGCTGCAGAGGACATGTACTGTACTTCATGAAGATGTTACAGAGAGGAGAGAGGAAAAGAAGAAAGAGAACCGGAGTGACTGGTGAGTGCTGAATTTAGTGAGGGTTGACCTAAATTTAAACACACCCACAACTAGCGTACAGTAAAGTAATCTGACTGTTTAGGGAAAAACGCTTCACGAGTTATGTAAATAAACACAAATAATTTTGTGGTCAAACTCACTTCACTGCTGATGATCATCTGTTCGACATGACTCGGGAAGCAAACATTGGAAAACATTGTAAACATTTGGGATAATCTAAGTGCACAACATTCTCGTTGTTTTAAGACATTTTAATGCAGAATTCCTACATATTATATCTTTAAGTTCCAATACATTACGATCTCACAGTCACAATATCAGTTGTCGGGCTATACAAATCACACGTTAATACATACAGCTAACCACTTTGCAAACAATGCTGCTGTGTTTTAGATATCTTTTTTTTTAACTAGCCTAGACATTCCATGTTGAACAATATGAAAGCTACCGTATCTATTGTATAATATATCATAAGCCACTTGCTTCAGTTTTGTAATTACGTTCAGAGTGACATGATTGTTATGAGGTAACCAGCTGCAGTCTTTCTAAATAAGTCGGCACTTACTGTAATGTGCTTTATGGTGCAACTATAATTTAACGTTGACAAGAAAGTACTGCAAACTAGATTTTCTGTGACTTAGGCTATTACGCAACTTTCAAGTTTCAACATGTGTTTAATTTAGAGATGGTTTGTTTGAAACAGTAGACAAACTAAAACAAATATATAGCATGCATTCAAAAATGCAGGCTATATCATTTTCAATAAAGGAAATCAAAGGAAATCAAACTTGCAAAGAAGATTTTAGTCTGTTTGGTTCAAGATATAATCTTTATCTTGAGCTCACAGTGTAAAAGGGTTTCCTTTGCAAGCAGAACTAAATCTAATTGCTGTTTTCAACAGCATCACAGTTTCTTTTCTTCCATTATGTCAAACAAAGTTCTGTAGGTTTTACAGCCTCTGAATTTCACCATAGTTGAATAGACTTCTTCTGGCTCCAGCATCCAAGTCTTTAGGATGCAATTGAGATGTTGTGAAAACAATGAGGGCAGCCAGAGGATCCTGAGATGAGATATGATCCTCTCTCTCTCTCTCTCTGTCTTTCTCTCTCTCTCCCTCTCCCTCTCCCTCTCTCTCTTCCATCAGGTTTCAAAAGCTGCTCCTGAATTATTTCCAAGGGGTTTACAGGGCAGCTCCATAAATCTGTCACAGAGTGAAAGTGCTGCTACAGCAGCTGTGCAACAATGGCCACATTTATATTTTACTTTTAATGCTGGTGTACATTTGAGCCTGTCTGCTCCTGTGGAAAGGGAGCCACTACATCTGACTTATTTAAAGCACTATTATCCATCTGGACAACAGCTATACATATGTTTTATTACATATAATAAAACAACTGGATAATTCTGGCTTACTTTTTCATGGTTTGGCTAAAAATACCTGTTTTTGTCAGCACGATCAGGGATGGTCTGACTTCCCGTGAAAACAGTCGGCTTTTGGTCGCCACAAAGAAAGCTCGGAATGTCCCCCCGGTGCGGGCGGTCATTTGGCAGCCCTGCTGTCATCACCATCCTCCCCTCCACCTCCTGATGTAAAAGTCAATAAGCATGTAATGGGAACCTGACATGCCATGTTTGCTACAAATGTCAACCTTGGACATATCTGTGTTTTGCAGAAATGTTAACTGCTAGCATTATATTCTGGCAACTGGGCTGCAATGGTGCTTCAGTGTGACTCACTGATGTGTTTTGCACAATCAAAGAGCTCTGGCACAGAGGAACGCAAGCAATACTTGACAATACATAAATATGTAGAGTATCACCAAGCTTAGGCTTTAAATGAATTCTTTAATCTTTCCCATTTCATACACCAACTGTCCTTCTGGATTTGGAGCTGGCATTCTAAATCTACTGCTTGAGATTTAAACATATTCAGACTTCAGTGGGAAGGCTGCTGCTCGCCGCCTCTCCGGGCTCAAATGATGTTAAAATATATACATGACTATGAATAAGGAAACAGTGAAAATGTGCCATATGCATCATCCCTCAGTGAAATTACATACTATTAAAGCAGGGTTCCTCCAGACCAGTGAGTATACATTATGGCTGAGATTTCAACAAGAAATTGCTCTGCATCAGTGAGCACTTGGTAAAAAATGATCATCGCCAGCTGTCACCCAGAGCCCCCGATGAGACCATTATCGACCACAAATACGTAAATACAACAATTGGGTTGTTTGATACAGAAATAGTGGCAAACTGAGCCTCATCTGAGATGTAGATTTCCACAGAAAAAAAGCGGCATGGAACAGATGGACAAGATGGATTGTAGTCACACTGAAATTACTTTTTTAATTTTGTCATCATCCCAATGAATGCCAAACAATAAAAAGAATAAAAAATAAAGGTTCATTTGTTAAGCACTGAAGCAATCTGCAGACACGTACATTTACATATGTTCACCTTTTAAACTGACGCATGTGTAAACAGTTGCCTATTACTCATCTATCAGACACAAAGTAGCATTAACATTCAGTCAGAGTCGTGTTTTGATCTCCACCAACTCCTGAAGGAAAATCCTGGGCTGTTTAGCCACTAAATGCTCCATTATGTTCATCGGCTAATTGCCGTTCTCATTTCTCAAAAGTAATTTAATCGGCTGTTAATGTAAAGATTTTGATTAATGAAGATTAAAGGTGATAACCTCAACAAAGTGGGTAAACCAAAAGTATTTGTTTTCTATAGAGAACTTTGGTGATGTCGACTTATGACTTACTTTGAATCCTCTGAAGGCTGAGGAAGGAAAATGAGAAATGTTTTAATGCAGCGCCATTGATGCTGAAAAATGTTGTCTCAAAGACCTTAGATTTGTGAAGACCATCATGTGTGGCTTCTCTGCTGTACTCCTGACAGTGCCTGCAACAGTGAATCATGTTTCCTGTGATCTTCACCAGAGCAAAGTGGGTATATGAATCATCACAAATGATGACGTCCACCTGTGATAGCAGGTATATCTCTGTGATGTTAAAGGTATCTCTCCTTCCAAACCTCTGATTATGATCCCAGCATCTCGTTGTCGCAGCTGCGACAGAAAATACATAAAGAGCCTTTCCTCATCACCAGAACAACAGTAACAATACGTATCAATGCACAACCCCAATGCATAAAAACAAATTAATAATGACATAATAAAAACATGTCTTACCAGCATTCGTTATCCATGTCCTGCCTGTCTCCGTGCTGTGCTGGCTCAGCTGTGTTGCTAACATTAGTGCTAGCAGTATTAGCGCTAGTGCTAGCTGAAGCTGCACTTGATTTTAAAAACATATCAGTCAGTTTGCTGCATTTTTCACAGTCAGCCAACAGTGCTCTCTTAGTTTTCATTCTTTTTCTCCCCTTGTGTCGCTTGATGCCTTCATTTTTTTGCTAGCTTAATCTCAGTCAACTTCCAATCTCCAGTTTCCAACAACCAGCAGACGTGGTTTATTCTATTCAGTCTTGAAATTCCCAGAAGGCATTGCTTCATTTTAATTTTTGCAAACGATTTGTTTTATTTAAAACCATGCACGTTTTTGAACATCTAAATAAGACATTTCACTACAAAACAAAGCAGACTGATGTAAAAGTTTGTGACTGTAGACTGTAGAAGGTAACCATGAGTGTGATATAGAGACTTGTATGTGGTTTACAAATAGTGATCAGATTGCTGTAAGAATTGATGTGAAGGAATTGGAGAAATTTGGCTGTTATTTTGCATCAGAACATTATTGGCACTTTAAAGCGGGTCAAGAGCAATTATCTTGGGCCGCATGGCTGTGACAGTTAATTTGTCGGCTGGCCCAAGTGGCTCTGGCATCTACCCAAATTTCAGGTTACAGGCCGTCGGGGCATGGGCATCCACCTTAAAGTCGCATTGTTGCCACCTACCGGACTGGAGAGTGATTAGCAGAAAAAAAATAAAAAACTGGTGATGACTTTGTGGCGGCCGCCGGCCGTTCTGTGATTCTCCAGATCACACAATTGGCCAGTCCGCCCCTGCATTTGTTGTTAGCTAGTGACGTCTAGCAGTTGTAGTGATTATTATAGCTGCAGAGGAGGACTTGAGGAGAAGTTGTATTAAGTGTGAAAAGTCCATAAAGAGAGGAGGTTGGGGAAGGTGGAGGGACTAAATATGCACAAGACTTTCATTCAGAGGCTGCTGTTCATGTTAAACTGGAAGTTCTTCTAACTTCCTAAAGTAGTGAAGTAACGCCACATACATCGTGTACCATAAAGTAACATGGATATGTTTGTAAGGGACGTTACAGAAGCAACAAACTGACAACTGATAGGCTGTGAGGATATGGTTTTGGGAACCGTATTATATGTCATTTTCGGACATGCTGGCAACTTGATTCGTTTTGGTGATGATTTAAAATGTGATGGTATTATTATAGTTTAAAGTACACAAAGTGATGTTAGGTAGCTCATACAGGCCAACTACAACAATTAGCTAAGCTATGAAAAAGTATGTAAGCAGGTTTTGTTTTCACCCATGTACTTTTGTTGGTTGGTTGGTTGGTTGGTTGGTTGGTTTGTCAGCAGGATTACACAAAACCTAGTACTGAACAGATTTCCACGAAGCTTGGATGAAGGCTGGGTCTCATCCCAGAATAGACCCAATTAACTTCTGGTATAGATCTACATAAAGTGGTTCTCACTGGTGAGAGTGTGAGTTTTTCAACATTTGTCAATTTCAGATATATTTAGGTAGCTGGTATCTTTGAGTAAGTGCGATTTGATGCAGAGCCTAGATCAGATGAGTTGAAATAATGGTTAACACTTATGGTGGTTTACATTTAGAGTTATACAGAGCTATTAAGTTTGATATTGGATTGGGATTGATTGAGTTAAAGGGGACTATTGGGCCTTAGCGGAGGTATATACTCTACTGTGGGCCATTCTAAATTGAAACAATTCCCTCTATATACAAATATATTTTTTGATCATTGTGTTTTTGACATATTTTATTTATACTTGATGTCTGTTTCATTTAACTGAGAGCATATCAAGCTGCTGTGTGAATAGGATAGCTGTAATCTTTGTTTGCTTCGATAAAACTGGTCTTCTCTCTTTGTACACCAGACCGCAAGCAGCAACTTGTTACCTGAGGGTTCGGCCTCAGACAAGAATGGAGCTTTTCAAGGATCACTGCAAAGCCACTCTGATCAAGAAAGGCAGCACAGCCACAGTAATGGCTGGATCCTTTGAGTTAGCAAACACTGTTAAGTAGCATGGGAGATTTATTTTAATAGGTTTTTCTTGTTTGTTTTTGTTATTCCAGCAGCAGGTCAAGCTACTGACCAAGAGTTTTTCTAAGTTGTTTTTGTGTTAAAGTTTACAGTGAGACAGATCCATTAAAGGAAAGTTCACCCAAATATGAAAATTCAGTCATGATGCAGATGGAAAGTCGGGTGTAGTTTTGTAGTCCACAAAACAAATCTGGAGCATCACAGCAAAACAGGGGTGAGTAGATGTTGACTGAATTTTCTTCTTTTGGGTGAACTCATCCTTTAAGATCTAACCCTCTGACATGAGGATATCTTGGGTTCACCTGTTTGGCATGCAACAATCAGACTCTCTCTTCACTTATAAATCCATTTGTCTATTGAGGGAACACAACATTTTTACTTTTTTTTTTCTTCACTTTCATTTAATTTCTATTTAGTTATCAGGTGGTTCCCCGTTTGACTTTGAGATAAACATTATCGGAGCAGTGAGATTAATACCTCGACAGACTCGAAACAGGGTGCTGTATCTCAGATACTCTCGGTGGCACTGTTTGAATAACACATTCTGTGCATGCCATTTAAAAGTCAATTAGTGTTTTCCTCCGGTGTTGACAAATGGGAACGCTGAACTCCAAAGAAGGACATCTAATCTCTAATCTCTGACTTCTCACCTGAAGTTTCTGGTAACACATCAAGTACCGGTTCCTGCATACCACAGATTCCACAGACCTCAAAAGCCACGAAAATATTTACCTTTGACCATTTTGCTTGCTAAATATTACCTCACTCTGGTTAGTGTACAGTGTCATAACTGTGCACTTCCAGACATTTTAACTTCAGAAGGACCTCCTCTATAATGGAAGATTTTGGTTGACTGACAGGTGCAAACAATTTGCATTTTTGATCAGACATTAATGACACCCTGCCCTTGTGAACGCTGCACATCTACTCAGTGCATCTGTGTGTGTTTTTTTTCCCCCTCTTTGTAGCGTGAGAGCATTTAGTGGGGCCTGAAGAGCTCATTCATCCCTTCCTGTGGCGACTAAGCTCATTCCTTACGAACTGAAAAGAAGCACTGAATGTGGTGGGAGACTGTTCAAGTGTTTATACCCACACATTCCCCCTGGGCCTCCTTACAGTTGCGGCAACTAAATCTATTTCAAAAGCTTACATAAGCCAACCATGGCCACGGTGCCAAGTCCCCTCGAACTCGTGGGGGTGCCCGGTGTGTGAATAAAATTTCAGAGAGGAGATGGGGAATATGTTTGACCTTTTGTGAGGCGTACGGTAAGGGCCTGCCTCCTGAGCTCTCCGGGGCATTAACCTTATCTCAGACTCACATAATAGCCTATTGACTGCTGCCTGTATCTATCCTGTGGCTTCAAGTTCAATGGCTGCTGATGCATTTTTCTCTTGGAGGACTTTTGGTCCACTGTGGCACTAACACCAGTGGGATACAGGGTTTTTTTTTTTCCTACTTGGGCCACCACTGATACCGCATTCATGCATTCATGATGTATGAGAATGAAAAGTTGCAAAGTTTAAGAAGTTATTTTCTTCTCAAAGGAGGATTACCATCTTCTCCCTCTTGATAAGAAATGAGATACATCCAGTAAACTCAGAGGTTTCACAGATCTGTCATGGTCATTGATGTGTCATAAGAATGAATACTAGGCTCCAAGATGGTAGCCATTCATATGAATGAAAATTGCACGACCAGGCCCTGCCACTGCCCACTGGGCTCAGCATTGTTTTTGTTGGGATGATGCCATGCTCTGTAAAACCGCTTTCCAAGCTCTGGGAAGCAACAGGTGTAGGAGGTAAGAGGACGTCTTTTTTCTTTAAGTGTAGTCATTGAAGGAAATGCTTTTTGGCCTGAAAGGGACTTCTATGCTGCATTCCTAGACAAGAAGAAGTACAATGGAGCGCCTCTTGAAGTTCCTACTTGCAAACTCTGGGCACATCCATCCACCCCGACTTTAAGGGGGAGCACTCGTCTGACAGCACACAACAATGGCGGCACCCATGGGGAGGGGTTAGGATGTATTTTTAGACGGCAGTATTTGCATTAGTTTAGTGAATGGGATATTTAGATACACGTCCAAGTATAAAAAAGTGGCATAAAATAAAATGTAAAAGGTGCCTGTTGCTTTATGCGTCATTTATTGTCAAAGAGGCTGCAGGGCAGAGGGTTCATTTGTGTGTACACTTGCCAAAGAGACATCATTTTGCTACAGGCTGACAGGGTTTGCGTCGCACACATTGAGATTTCAACAAAGAAATCAGTTGCAGGGCAGTGGTTGGCAACTGGAGCAAATTGGCAGCAAGATCTGTGATTCTGTATCTACCTCTCTTAATACACCCATGGGTGTGACAAGTAGCTTGTGGTGGTAGACGTTTAAACAACTTAAAACAGACTCCGTTGAGTTATTGACACAACCGAGTCAGTTTTACTCATCTACTCACACGCCATGTTTGAACACGTCACAACATTTCAACGATCTTATCACAAAAGTAAACCGAGTAGTAAAAAAAACAGAAATGTAAATTAGATCCAAGAAGAGGAAACTGAAACCAATAGATACATTTCCTTCCATCCATGCAGCTGTCAGCTGTTCTAGTCATGTCAGTTTAAGAAAATCAACCAGCCTAGGACCGTGAACACATGGCTCCCTTTTTTGTCATGTGATATTGTTAGTTGCAGTCTGTCCATGCTCCAAACATCACAATCTGCTGTCTGCTGCCAAAAAAGCACTGCATTCATGATCTATTTTGTTGTTGTTCAAATCAAACTATTTCCTGGAGAAAACACAGTTTAAGAGGTACAACTTGTGAAATATTACAACATAGTGGTGCTAGTCAGGCAGTCAGACATTAGTGTAACGTTATGTGTTTTTTTTAAGCAATGCTTTTATCACATTAGCACATAAACATCTGACATTACTGAAGTCATCCCTTCAACATACAGCAAGTGAGAGTCAGTTCTATATTCCTGTGTCAGTGTTTTGATCGTACTATATGTGCTTATTGATCTATTTTTTGCCCTGCTCCTTTTGTAATGTTATCCAACCCGGTAACATTAGAAAGTACCACTTGAGCATAATATGTGTTTATCTTTGATTGTGTTTTAATAGAATGTAAATCCCACAGCTAAATTGAGCCAATTCAGCTTGTCTCGGGGCTGCAGAACAATTTCACGTAATAAATACCATAAATACCCTATAATTATCTGAGCTTGCCCACAGGCTCATCTTTGCTCCTCCACTACAAACAGGGCTTGGATTAAAGCTTCATTTGGGGTTTAATACTGTACAAGCTATCATTTCTCAGGCAGAGACACACGCACACACAGCAGGCTACATGCATTCCCCCCATATTGGATCAAATGTAAAAAGTTCAGCGGTCTATCATGAAGAGCTAATGTGAGTCAGTCAGCCTTGCAGTCCACTGCAGCCTGGATATTCTCATACTTTGCGTGACACTGCTGCCTGTCTCATCATAAACTCCACCTCAACACCTTAATCCCAGGTGACTTTTTAACTAAAATGCAAAGGAAAACAAAAGTGGAGACCTTGATGCCATGAATCATGGGAAAATGGTTTTACTATGTTCAAGACAAACTCTTGATACAATAATTGTATGTGGAAAGCACTGATTAATTCCAACATTAATTTTTAACAATAGCAGCATAATCGTTCATCCAGTTTCTACCTGTGCAAACATAATAACTGATGTGTGTAAAGGGTTTTCTGCCTGTTTAAATGGATTAAAAGCCCAGTCGCCTGAAATGTTAATAGTTTTTCTGCAGACTGATGCATTTACGTTTGTACGTTACACACATCCACATGACATGTTTATAAGCTCACTGTCATATTGAAATTTTGAAGGGATGATGGTGGAGTAACAAGCTACAGAGCTGGCAAGCCAGTGACTGTAGTTCAAGTCTGGGTTTGAACATTTGTAATTTTTAAACAACTGTATATGTTAGATGTGGAACCAGAAAAGTTGCATTGAACACACGGCTTCGACATGCTGCCGACTCCACAGTAGCGTGTACATTCTGCGCTTGCGCGAGATGCAATAAGCAGGTGGTGCTAGTGTTGTGTATAAATAAGACGCTGGACGAGAGGTTTATGCACACAACTCTCTTTACTTTCGATTAAAACGAAACTTAACTATTTCAGACAAAAAACGCTGCATACAAAACATGCAGCGAGGCGTTTACCAAACGAACACAGACTAATTCGTCCTGAACGGACATAACAGCTAGTCTTGTGCCAGTACTCCAAAACATGAAAACAGTGAATGACGGAACGGAGTGCATAGAAAAACAAAGCGCACACAGTGTTCCGCCGCTCCCACACACCGCGCTGATTCACTAGCACACCGCCAATCAGAATGGTCATACAGCTGGCACACAACCAATCAGAGAATCCAATGGCTCAGACAGCTGACAGCCAACCTCCTCAGACTTCGCATGTTGAATCGGAGCAGACAACGTCCGCGTGGCTCCGAAAGCTTCCAACACAGCTGAACACACCGAACAGATTTGTTCCCGACCTCGTCCGAGTCTCCCCAAACACTTCAGACAGTCAACGGTTGGGCCAGTGTGTTCCTGCCTTTAACATTTCCCGTTTTGTGAGGGTGACATCAATGGATATTTTGAAAGAGACCCCGTGACATCTCCAGCTGTTTTGTGGTGACAAAACCAGGTTTTTCTAATTGACCTACCTCCAAACATCACCTATCATGTTTGTGGTGACCACAGCAGGTATTTTAAGCCCAAACATGATCTCTTTTTTTTAAGAAAAGTTGATTCCCAACTCAACTGATACTTTGGGGATTGAAGAATGGGTCAGCTGCAATTCCAAAAAACTGTTAAGTGCAATAGAAGTAACCCTGAAGGATAATGGACAAGAATGAATCTCAAACTGTCTCCATCCATGTGCTTTTTTTTTTTCTCCAAACGCTTTATAATATGGCATTGCTAATGATCAATAATGCGTTGACGTTATTGGAAGAGCTGACTTGTCTTCTGTGAATCTCCTGTTGAATCTTAATGGGCTGCTTTTCTGCTGCTGTGGGTCCACGCAGAGGAGAATCCCCTGGAGACCGGCGCTCCAGCTGAGGCCCAGCAGGCCTGGCATGGATCGGTGCATTTGAACGAGTTTCAAGAACGAATCTGAGTGTGACAGAAGCCTATGAAGTGATGATCCGCTGCTACATTTTCATCTTGAATCAATCACCAGGAGCGGTGCAGCTTTAAACAAGAGTGAAAATTAACATCACAGGGCACTAAATACAGATTGTAATGGAACACAATATTCATGTTTGTCTTTACTTACAAAATCTGTCACACTTGAGCTGATTTGTGGGGGTAATTATTAAAGTAAATGGGCTTTATTGAAGAAAATGCAATTGAGTGAGAGTGGACACTTCAATGAACTCAGAGCAGTTTTACTCCAACTCCAATGATTAAATGAATCATATTCAATAAGCATTACGCCAGTTAATGCCTTTGATTTGTGATATTGGATAGACAATAAGTTAAGTTAGCATCAATCTATGCTGAAACACTCTATGTACTGCCACATGGCACGAAGACAAACTAATTTATCGTAGCTGGCAGGCACAGCTCCAACTGGGGAAACTGATCCATCTTCCTGCTCCAGCTTGAAACAGAATACGATGCCACGAGAGCTCAGACTTCCTTCTTACCGGACAGACTGCAGCCTTTATTAGTTTTAAGAAAAACGACACTTGCTATGCGACAATATGAGCCTCGAGAGGCTCCTTTAAATTTTCATTTGTGTTCGTGATTCACCAAACTGCTTGACTGTCGGTGTTCCTGCTGTCAGTCTGCTTTGATCAAATTGTTATTAAGTGCATCCTGCACCAGTTTAAGAAGCAGGCAGGTTTTAGGGATACATTTGCGTGACACACAACAGAGACAAGCCTCGGTATCATGAGCTGCTTGATATAAAGAGATGCCCATCAGCGCTAGACAGAACCTGATTCTACTGCGTGAAGCATTTTGTTCTGCAACACGATAGGGAGCAGATGTACATGCTGCAAATAAGCATCCCAGGTAAATGTAATAAGGGATGTAGACTTTTTGTTGTGTGACACAAGATACAGCCCTGAGGAGAAATCCTTCACTTCCTATTGCAAGGGTCCATGAGTGCCGCAGTCACGTTAGCATCCATATGGGACTACGAGGTGATATCCTGACACCACTCTGTTGTTGACCTCAATGCCCACTGGGAGTGTTTCACAGATAAAGACGTGTTGGACAATGTACTTGTACTGGTTGTTTTCCACCTAGTTGCTGCACCTGTCTGTGCTCTGCAGTGGGACAAAAAGGCCTTTTAGCAAAGTGACAAAATAGATCATTTGTCACTGCCTTCCAAAACAAACCATATGACTACTGTGAAATAAAAATTAATATGAATATGTTATGTTATTATGTTATATGTTATGTCATCGCTTGACTTTGACAGAACCATCCTCTCTCACCTTCAAAAAGGTTCAAAGGTTCAAAAACTGAGAACACTCAATATGACACAATTTGACACAAGTTGGCAATTGGAAATTAGGGCGGGGGGGGAATCACCTGTAATCAAACACCTTGTGACTCCGATTAATGAACATAAGGAGGCAAGAAAAAAATTAGATGGTCCTTTCAGCACACAGTGGGAGAGTCATGATTAACGTGACTACGAGAGCAACATGGGGTCATTTTAAGGGTTTTCAGAAACAACCAGTTCTGCTGTTTGGCAAGACAAGGTAGAGAACTGAGTACGGATAATGGTTGCATAGTCTGTTATTCATTTACAAACAATTTGATCTATAAAATGCAGATGAATAGAACTTAAGGAGCCACCCTCACACTACGTGTTTTGCCTGACAGATCAATTCGTCCGTCCATCCATTCATCCAGCTTGCAAACTACTTTGGGACGGCCATTCACTGATTGTCTGGTTTTCATAATCAGAAGCAATTTAACTTACAACATAAATGGAGCCAGTAACTTTGTTATACAGCATTTCACCAATATTACCATCATGCTGCAGCTTGCACATGAGAAATGAAAATGCAACACTTCCCATATATTCTACCTTCTAACTTTTCATTTGAGTATTCATTGAGTATTCGTCTTCATCACATTACTTTGCTTAAGGTTATTTTTATTCTTCTTCGAGGCTCAGTTATGTTTTCCTTCCCCTTTGTTCAGCAGGGCTGAAGATGCATTATGAAGGAGCCGCTCATCCAAGAAGTGTACATCGATGACTCATATTAACCTATTTTGCTGTACATCACCGCCACGAGCATGAAAACTAAATTCTTCAACAGAACAGAAGTGATATAAGACGACGCCAAAGTGATTCAGTCAAACATGTCACAGCATAAATAGTTCCCTGTATCCAGTTCTATTTTTCATTTTCCTCGATATTTTATCTTATGTAATCTTTTGGCACTCGCACGCTTCACTGTTGGCTGCCTGCATGATGGAAATCTAGGAAATGTGACTTTCTTGTATGAAATGTATTGAAGAAGAAATGTCCCACACCTCAACAAGGAGATCTGACCAGCAGCAGCCTGAATCCAGATCCAGTCTAGTCTTTGGACCCACAATGAATGACGTGCCAGAATTGGTTCATATAGAAACCAATTTTAGGAGCAAATGTTGGGCACTGAGAAATTCGGCCCAATGCCAAAATCATCTCAATTCCACACCCCAAGAAATGTAAGCAGACTGTTGACAGGACACCTTGAACTTTAAACAAAGTATAAGACTCTTTCATGAATTTTTGATCCATAGAGGGTTTCTATTTGTAAAACTTTCCTGTGACAATTTTATTTTGGCATATGTGTGGCAGGTTTAAAAAGGATCTCTAAAAAAGGTCTAAAATTAAATGAACTAAAAAGGTGTTGCTAACAACGGCACCTAGGTTTAAGAGCCTAGGACTCTTAAACAGAAAACACATAGACCCATAACTCTGCACAACCCATAAAATCACATACCGTCTTCCCCGTTTCCCATTCCAGGCGCCCGCCTTACTGCCATTCTGGCGTCCTATGTGTCACCGCACACGCCGTCCTCGGGGCTCACCGTTCCCGGTGGCCGCCGTCCTGACTTTGGCGTTCTCAGAATCAAGGCGCCCCGTCTCTGGCGTTCCCAACGCTCACCGTTCCTTGCGCCCGCCATCTTGCCGTCTCTATCCATCCGTTCACTGCCGCTCTGCATTAAAAAGGGTCACACCTGCTAGCCACCACCTGTAGCTCGTTGCGCTAATTTAGATCTGCTGGGCAAGTCCGTGTGTTGTTCAGGGTCAGATAAAAAAAAAACAGCTACATGCAAATCAAAACACTGTAAAAACACAAAACACAACAAGCGATATAACATTAAATCACAATTAAAAATGAACACAATAACAAAACATGCAACCCTAAAACTGACCCTGTCACACATGTGCCATGTGAGTAATTCTCACCTAACTGAATAGGCTCCCATATCTAGTTCAATTGTACATACGATTCAAACTTGCCAGCCAGATTTAGTTCAATTCTGAAGCTCTCCTGCAGAAAAGGCAACTGATGCAAGGCAATAAATGCTTAGCAAACTCATCCCAACATCTGACAGAACATGTATCCCTGTGGTTTTCAATAATAGCAAAATAATAGCACTCTCTCCCCCTTACACTCAATACCTACTTTTAGAGCAAACTAATTGTAACAAAGCCATAAACAGCGAATGTAAGCAAGTCAAAAGTAGATTATTCGCTCAAAATATACCTGAGTAAAGAGTAGAAGTAGAGTACAATACAAGAGGAACATGAACATGTTCCTTTTTTACTCTTATGTGACCAGTATTTGACCAAAAGTCAAACTTGAGCAAAAGTAAAAATATTGTGTTAAAATGTTCTTTGGTAGAAGTGAAAGTCTCCCAATAGTGCTTGAGTAAAAGTCGTATAGTATAGTATAGTATAGTATAGTATATTTCATGTACTTAAACATCTAAAGTAATCTTCAGGCAATAAATGTACTTAAATACCAAAAGTACAAGTAAATCATACATATTACACGTATGTATACACTACTCTGGGTCGACTGATTATCAGTTTGGCTGATTATCAGATCTGGTAATCGGCTTTTGAATCAGTGTTTCTTTTGTCTAATTGTTGATATTATACATTGATTCAAAAATGTGTTAGTTTGGCTCTGATGCAACATGTGATCTGCAAAGTAACTAGTATCTAAAGTCATCAAATGAATGTAGGAGTACAGGAAATATATAGTTGAATATATTATGTAGAGTACATGTTCTTAGTGACATTCTATCACTGCCTGTGACTGCTGTACGTCCCTGTTAGCACTAAACACACAGCTGAGACTCTATTCATCAACTAGTTGAGATATTCAGTGTTTCTCTCAAGTGGCCTTCAAACAGCTGCAACCTTTTAAACCACGCTGTTATACTGTGAATGTCTGAATAGTTGTGATGTGTTGGTATATTACTGCTGGTATCAGAGAATCAGACAGTGCTGGAGAAGATTAGTAACTTCCTTCTCCTACTATGTTTACTTTGAACACTTCTTAATATCGTATTTCCTGTTTCCTGATTCGTATTTACTGCGCTCATCTTTTTTTATCTTCTTGGGACCCTCTAACTTAATAGGTTGAGCTCTTTCATCCTTGTTTTTACATTTGTAAACACTTGCCTGTTTTTTCCTAAAGAGGAAAAACATGGCTGAGTTTACATAACTCCTACTATCTGCCACAGCCTGGAACCCAGAAATATGTAGATTTGTTTGGTCTAAAGGAGCGACGCCCCCCCTGCTGTGTCATGTTGTACAAACAAACTGCAAATGTGCCACTAAACCCAACCTGGCGGTAGACATGCCTCATGGAGGGCTGTTAATTAACAGGGCTTGTTTATTTTATTTACAGTGGTTAATGTAATGCTTTAAAAATGAATGATCTTAATGATTTCTTAATGGCAAATTGCTATTACACCATTAACATGTATCGGGATAGTGGAGACTAAAAACACATATGAACCATATCTACTCAGGAGTCCACTGCTGCAGTCTGTGTGAATAATGTCACACCGTGACTGATGGCTTCATGCCAGGCGAGACTTCACACGTATAACGAGGCAAGATAAGGGGTGTATGGAAAAACTGGTTTTCTCTCCTCAGTGTGAGGGAGGTGTCACACCCTCTGTAGACCTAATTTGCTGCTCAACCCTCCTGGGGCCTCCTTCTTGCTCAATAATTCATTCAACTTTCATTTCTCAGTAACATCTAAAGAATTCTATAAAAAAAACAAAAACACTTTTTTTTTTTTCAATCAACGTTGTCATAAATCACGACTTTGGCTCAGAGAAGCTTCGTTCTTCCATCTACATCAGATTATTTATTCAAGCTTTGTCTTCAGCGAGTAGTTTTCCTCACTTATCAATATTTTACTGGAGCCCTTGTCTTTTCACTTATATCAAGTATATTATTGATCTTATGCAGTATTTTTTGCAACGCTCAAAAAGTGCATTGAAACTGTTGGTTCAAATCCCCCGAACAGCTCCTTAAAAATCTTTATAGTTGTAGTTATGCATGAATCAATAAAAAGAAGTGCCAAGACAAGTAAAAATAAGTTGTTGTGGCGTATATGTTCGTGAACAACTGACATTTTTTCGAATCCAGGAGACACATATAGACATTAACATTTAACTGTCTGGGGTGTGTTACTGCTCAGAGGATGAATGTACAGCTTAGTCAACGTTCTCTCTCTTTTTAGCTCTGTTTTTGGTCTCCTCCAACTCCAGAGATGAATATTTGGATCTTTAGCTGCTAAACATCCACTACGTTCATCAGCTAAATTCATCCTGAGTGTAGTTTTGGACCAGAAAATCCAGTAAGGTTCGAAACAGACTTCCAGACAGGTGCTTAGGGAGACCGAAAAGTCCTTGTCCTTTACAGAGGTGTTCAGTTTGGTGTAAAGACACCATGGCATGTGATTCACATCATTGTCTGCCTGCTCCTGAAGGAACACAGTGTATCTGAAAGGCTGGATGACAACCCTGGAACACAGAGAGCTGATCAGTACCACCGCCACCTTGTAAACCACCACCAGGTCATCACTGCCACTCTTTCTTGTCTCTTGTGTATGAAGTGCCATTGTCTTTCCTTTTTATGCTTTGGGTCTGCCGACTAAGTGCTCCATCATAACACCTGCGCTCTGCCATCTTCCATCTCCACTGATAGAAAAGGTGAAAGAGTGAGGTACTTAGTACCACCTGTTGCCTCCCTCCAATGTCTTAGGGTGGTTTCAGAGCCGCTTGTGCCATGCTTTAAGAGAAATATCATTCTGTCAAAAGTTAAAGGACAGCAGCCCTGTTGTGGCCATCCTCAAACTCAACATTGAACCCTGTTGCTGTTAAAGTCATACAGCCGTAGGCTGGCACCAAATGTGTGTGTGTGTGTGTGTGTGTGTGTGTGTGTGTGTGTGTGTGTGTGTGTGTGAGTGTGTGTGTGACACACTGACAGCGCTAGGTTTCCACGAAACACCTTTGTGCCCTGAATATTGACCCAGGATTGGCTTAGAAAATATTTGTGATGTCACAATTCATTCTCACTGGTCCGCCTCTTGAAATTATTTAGATTTTCAGTGAGCACAGAGGAAATTCACACTTTCTGCAATTAAGAAGAAAACAGCCTTCTGCTAAACATCTGTCTACAAAGTCTAGCTCAAACATTCAACAGTTAGGTCAAGAAGAAAATTGGAATCTTTTGACTGAAGGTTGGCTTTGATTTATGATAGTCAAGTCAAAATCCTGTTCTGCCTGTAGGCTAACGTAAACTTCTGTTACGCTTCCTAGTGAGCCTTAAACATTAAATTAAATATGCTAAAGCTGTAAGTCACTCGTTAGCTGGAAGGCCTTGTTTCAGTGACATTCACAGCTCCATTGCACACCATCATTGTCTTCGTGAGAAGGCATAGATTGAAGCCTATGGTTTGGGAATGAGTGACATATGGGTGCGACATTCGACTGTCCATATACTTTTGGCCATATAATGTGTGACCCTGATGTCTCAATAAATGCTTACCAAACTCATCCCAACATCTGACAGAACAGGTATCCCTGTGGTTTTCAATAATAGCAAGTGTTGATTGTTAATTATCACCTTTTGATGTTGAGATCTTTACCACAGAGTTCATGATTATCAATGGGGGAAGCTGTTAATGAAAAAGACTGTGTTGATAAGTTTAAAAAGCGGACTTCTCCTCAAGACTGTCTTGCACTTTAACCAGCAGATGGCGTCATGATCCAAGTGATTTCCATTCCACTGTAGAAAGTTCTCATATAAAGGTGTTGGGTGATGGTTAGAAGCACATTACAGTGAAAGATATAATTTTGTTCTGTAGCACTGAGAGTTCCCTCAACATTGACATGGGTGTCCATATACTTTTGGCCACATGTTGTATTTCAACAGGCATCTAACCACCTGGACTTCAAACTGGCAAAGTTGGGCTGTATGTGAAAAGTGTATCTCTGTGTATTTTCTTTTCTTTTTTCTGGTATGTTTTTTAAGCATAATTAAAAAAAAAAAAATGTAATAACAAACAGACATTATCGTTGTTGAACGCACCTCACAGAAATCCCAAGCAATATGTTCTAACAAGGAGAAAATAAAAGCAAAAAAATACATATTTAAAGCTTTTTCAAAGATTTAAAACTCGAATCAACATCTTAAATAAACACCAAACACCAATACTATGTCTGTATTATTTATCACTTAAGCAAATGGTACTGATCCTGTGCTGCCATCCAGTGGACTAATACAGAACCAACATTTCCATTTTATGGCCTCCAGATTCATGTTCTGTTAATGTGATTTGATGTACGCATGCTACCAATATTCCCATTATCTTATCTTAAATTGAGCAAATCCATCATTAACACCAGCTTGAGAGTCTTGTACGTCAACCCTCCCTCAGCCTGCATACACGTGCTCCCCACGTATATTTACAGCGTATGTGAACTACCTGGGGGTGTAAACCAAACACAGTGATGTCAGATTTATGGGCCACTGTGGGGCTGCCGCGGGGGCCACGCTGCAGTTTGGGTTGGCCAACACGCAGCAGGAGCCGTCTCCCTCCCTGTCAGCTTTCATGTGGAGGAGACATTCATCTCTGTGGAGGCAACAGGATCAGAGGACGATGGAAACTGTCTGCCTGTGATCGGATTTCTGCTGCTGGAACACAGAACTTTTCATGTGCCATTTCATATGCTCCTATGGGATTGTCCTTAGATATGTCTGTCTTAACCTTATATCAGCATTTGTATCATATTTGATACCCGAGTTGATGTGACACCTTTTTCTAAAAAACAGCTTGAAAATGCAAACTGCAAAATACATATGTGCTATTCTCCTTTGACTTTAAAGGATAAGTTCACCCAAAAATGAAAAATTCAGTCATTATCTACCCTATCCTTCAACGCTAATGCAAAGCCAGGTGAGATTTAGTAGTCTACAAAACATTTCTTTAGCTTCACAGCAATTATCATTATTATCTAATATTCTGGCCCGCACAACAGTGCACGTCATCGACACCTCCGCCCATCTCACGCAGAGGCCGGCACATTTACGCCTCATGTTTAGATAGCAATGGAGGCGGAAATAAGTGTACCCTCCAAGGCAGTATATTGGCAGCCTGTTTTGGGCCGCCAATATGCCGCCTTCTGTGTAAAACCGCCGACTGGGCTAGCAAAGGCCGGCCTATTGGCGGCTTATTGCCCAGTGTAAAAACGGCTAATATTTGAATCTTAGCATTTGAAGACTACAAATAATATATGCAAAGGAGTTGGGACGCTGGTTAAAATGTGAATTTCCCATCTACAGTATATTCAATTGAAAACCGTACAATGACAAGATTTAAGTTCAAACTGCTAAACTTTGTCTTTTGTAAATATATTTTCATTATGAATTTCACACCTGCAACATGCAAAGCGAGAGGAACCACAATGTTGTAAGCTGGGGTGTATTCTTTAAATTCTTTCTAATTCTTATTTTGATCTAAATACCATACAGAATTCAGATTCAGAGCATTTCCAGATAAACTGTGCCAGCAGCAGCGGTAATGATTGTTCCCAGGCAGACTCATTACAGGATCAGAGAGATCCCTCACTCCTAATCTTCTCCCCTGCACAGCTCCTCCCTGCTGGGACTCTTGAGCCTGACTGCAGGCTGAGGACTCCAGGCACATCCACACTGGGTCCTTTATCACTTCTAAACAGTGTGAGTCCCTTAAACCTTTAAATACTGACGAAGAAGGATGGGAACACAAGCTACTGTGTGGCAGTTTACTGCCTTTCTCCTGAAAAAGCTGCAACATCCTGCTGAGATCACAGCTTCGCCTCAATGTCCAAAATTCTGACAATGCAAGTGGACAGAACCATTAAACCTTAATGGTAAAACACAGAACTGTTTCCTACACATTATTGAGTTACCATGTGTATTCAGCTATGTCAATGGCATTTCTATATAAACAAGCAAACCAAATTTAGTTTGATAAAAAATGATTTCATGATATTAAAATGTACACAAAACTTAATTAAAATGAATGTCAGAGGAAAAAATATCATCAGTTCGTACAAATTGCAAATAACCGTGCGATAGCATTTTGGCAGAGAGCGTCATGCTGCAATTATGGTTTTGTTCTTTGCAGTGACGGTGTCAAGATTAATTTGACAAGATTATATTCATTACTCATTGGATGAGATTGTGGAAAAAATAATTCATGACTCATCAAAGCAAAAAGAGCTGAATCTAAACACCAAATCTATAGAAGATCATTCATATTGAACAGTGAGTCTGTGAAGTCAAGGAGCTATATCAGGATAATTATGCTGTTTGGGAATCACTGATTCAAGTTCAAGCATCCAAGTAGTAAATCATCAACAAAACAAACCACAAGAGGAGGTTGTCACGATGGAGCGGAGGGACCCAAATGCAGGAGACGGCAGGCAGGAAGTGCAATGGATGACGTTTTATTCAGGATCACTGATACACAAGGAACAGGCAAACACAAACGGATGACTCAACAAAGACTGAACTAGAGACTTGATTTATATACAAACTAAACTAACAAGACAGGTGATAATTAGTGGAAAAACACTAGGAACAGGGCTGGAGATGCAGTGCGGGTACGGAACAAAAGACACCACTAAAACCAAGAAAACAATGACAGGATGATGACAAAGGTGTCATTTTCAGCATCTGTCTAAAAAAGTATAAGCTTTAACTCTCTAAACCTATTGTGCTGCAGAGTTGAACTGAGATGTTAATAGTTACAGTTCATATAATGTACAGTAGTTGCTGAAAACCAAGCCATGTGCTGTATTTTACGGCCTGTCTAAAGGTGAGGTCAGACTAACCATCACATCAGTCGATCAGCGTTGTCTGATGACCATGTTTGTTTGTGATCATTGGCTGATTCCAGTCTGTGTCAACATCATTATTCTGCAGGGGCCCTGCCTCGTCTGACTATTCATGAGTGAAGCATCTGTCAGAGCCAAAATTCCGATTTTCAACTGACACATGACTCAATGTGTGAGTGTGTGTATGCATTAGTGTTGTAGTCAAACAAAACATCAAAATATGAGTTTTATTTTTATTTAAGTTTGCGACAACAAAAACAATCTTTGCTCTGTTGTTTTCAAAGCAGCACAATGAATAAAACAAATCTCAAATCTTAGCAAACTTGTCGTGTTTCACATCTTGAAAAAGTTCATCATATTGACTGAAAACGGAATTGACCTAACAAGTCACAATAAAAGAATGAAAACAATCTATTAAACTTAATGCATTAGCATTACTTACCATGTTTTGAGTATCTTGAATGAAGCTTTTTAACATTTTTATATGTTTATCAAACAAATATTAAACTATTGAGCTGAGGAGTCTGTCACTCTAGTTTGTGGTATTTTCTTTGACTGTTGTTTCATAAAATTATCTGCAATATATTCATTCAAAAATCTTACTGTAAATAATACACATAATGAAAACAGATTAAATGTGCAATTTGTTTATAAAGCTACATCTACATGCTATTGTAAGCTTGATTTCAGCTATATTTCTTTTGAAACAATGTGTTTTAAACCATTAATTTGGTCTGATTTATATTTGACCCACACTCAATGCCTGTTCTTTCTATACTAGCACACACAACTCCAGTTTGATTTGACAAAGCCTCGGGTGTGTATCACACATTTTCGGGAAGAAATATGGCCCATTTCATCAATGTTGTTCTTTTATCTTGCTTGTGACAACAACGCCATGTGAGCTAACGTTAGCAAGCTAACTTAGCTGGAGGTTAATATAGTCGGTGCTTTGAAAGTTAGCAAATAAATGCCTAAAGCGACCATGGAAAGAGTTGAGCTTATTTTCGCTTATTGTCTCTGGATGGGGGAGTTGAATATTACCAAGACTTTTGATATAACGTTAATGTTACACTTTGTATGGTAACTGTTAGCTTACCTGTCTTTATGCTTCCTTTCGAGGCGACGTTAAAAGTTTGATGTCGTCCCAGTTGTTTCGGTGAGCAGAGCATTGCAGAATTTGCACACTGCCGAGTGTTTTCGTTTACTTTTACAAATAAACTCCTTGTGGTGTGTAAAACCAAATTTTATTATAGCAGATTTGGCAGACATCTTTCCTTCACACAGCCGCTAGTCTTGACCGGTCTCATTCACTAAACCTGAGTCCGCCCAGTCCAAGACCGAGACAAGACTGAGTAAAAATGCCCTCGATTCCAAGACAAGACCAAGAACCTCAAAAAATGGTCTTGAGACCAGTCTCGACACCAAGACTGATCTTGAGTACTACAACATTATTATGCATGTTTGTGTTTTTCATTTGACTTGCATTCAAGTTTAATTGGGCAAACACATTTCTGTCACTGTGCAGCTTGTGAAGAAACAGTAAATGTAATTTGAAATTTAGACCTTTGTTTTTGCTTGCAGTACTGCAGTATTGTTATTGATGCATTCAATTCTCTCAGCACTGGTTGTGAACACGTCCTGTCCTGCACCTCAGCTTCACTGGGAAAAGTGTTCATCTACAACTAATTTGCAGGCTAGTTCGATAACTGGCTGGTCAACTGCAGCACATTAAATAGCATATAAACTCACCTACAAATATCACTACTTGCTGTTTAGATGCTGGTGTGGACTTCACTATTAAAAACCACTACACACAGCATGCTACCTCCTCATGGCTTGTTAGGTACAGCTAAGTTTGTTTCTTGCTCATTCCCCTGCTGGGCCTTAGCCTGCCAGCCGCCACAAATCACACACAGACACCATCATGCCCGTCCAGTGAGATGAAAAGGATTATTACTGATATATCCTTAAAGACATTTTTTTTATTTTTGACAATACATTTGAAAACACATTGACGTTATTTTTGACTGTAATTGATTACTTTGTTACTATGATATAGCCAGTGAGAGTTTTGACCACCGGTGGGAGAAGAAAAAGGACTAGTGGGAAGAAGTACTACTGGAAATCCAACACACATAACAATTGAGGTGTCTGTCATCCATCTTCCACCTGCTTGGACCACACACACAGATAACATTTGAAAAAAAAAGAAGAAGAAGAAAAACATAACATCTAGCAACTAACCAGTATTTTCATCCATAAATCCATACATTCAAGAAGCTGGAACTATAATATGTTCAACATTTTTGCTTGAAAATTTACTGAAACTATTAATTGATTTGACAACCGACTGAGCTCGACGTACAGTTTGAATATATTCAGACATGTGACTTAAAAAGAGCCACCATCTGCCTGTGGGAGCAAATGTGGACTGAAGATGTGAAGATTTTCCACATCCCCAGTTTTAAAAATTTAACCAATGTGCATTATTAGGGTTGGGAATGAATTCAGTTCCAAATTGGAATTTAAATGCCGCTTATTAGCTCAAAGCGTTGAAACTTTATTATTGTAAATTAAGGCTTCAAATCATATGTATATCTATCATGGCTATCTGAATATACTTCTGGGTATAGCATGTTTTTTTTTCCTGTTAATATTTAAGGTTGTTAAATAAAATACAAATTGTGTTTTTGTTTGCTTTGTATATTTAAATAAATAATAATAAATAAATAATTTACTTTACTATTAACTTTAGATGAGTCAATGAAATTAAAAGTAAATGCTTAAAACATTGAAGATATTCTCGTTGTCTAAACGTATGACCTCTTTTTATTTTAATTTTTTTACCATATAGTAATAGAAACAGGGAGCCTATAAGAGTCGGAATCGGTCAAACGTAAACAATACCCAACCCTTTGCATTATGCTGCTGCAACCACAAACCTAAAAATAAAAGTTGGCTCCAAGTGCCTCCTTTAAGTATGTCTGAGTATGGCATGACTCACACATGCTTTGCACACTGACTTGAATCAAGAAATATTCGTCCCTGGTGTCTTATAGATCCATCATGATAAGATAAATGCTTTGTCTTAGCATTTGTTTAGTATATACCAACAAAGAAATGGGTATTGCATGTGTCGCGAGAGCCATCAGAGCACCACCCACACAAAGTCACCACAGTGTTCGACTGACATGTGTGAAGTACTGCTGTTAGCACTTAGCAGCAAAAAAAAAAAAAATGTGACTGTCACATAGTTAAAAGTTTAATGTTACGATAGCGGCAGTTGGCCTCCGACTTTAAAGACGCGACTTTCGAGTGGCAGCCTCCAAGTGATGTCAGTCAAAGCTCGTGTACAGCAGGGAGATGACATCAGTGATTAGGTAATAGTCAGTTAGATTCTCCTTTGGTTACAGTGGATTGGACTACATTTACCAAGGGACCCAGCCGGCAGTTTTCCCACAGTAACACTGCTACATGCCCTGTATGTGTTTTGGTATACGCAGATGATGCACACAAACACATGATGCACATTAATAAAGTCCAGACACAAGACACACACAAACCCAGCCCCATCGTGCTGACACGCACGCACACACACACAGACACACACACACACACTCGTATTCAGCTCTGACATCTCTGGTAACTGGACACTTGCTCTGACTGACAGGCAGCAGCAGAGATCCAGATCCCGTCCCAGCTCTCCCTAATTGGATTTGCGAGGCATCCTGCCGCAGGCCTCTAATAGCCTCTTGTAAGCCACCTCGGGCCTGTTGTGGACCACTTCCTCCGCGCGCTGAGAATAAGGGACCTCCTGAAAGGCATTTTTGGCTGCACACCCTGATTCCTCAGAGATATTAGGCACTTGTAGAGTTTGACGGCCTTTGACAACAACGTCAGAAGAACAGGACATGTGGTAGAAAAAAAGGTAACAAAAAACCTTGCAAACAGGCGCAGAGCCCTTTAGCAGGACTTTTTCAAGGCTGGTTTGGAGAATTTGGATAAACATGTTAGCTCACAATTTGTCCTGTTATCAGAAACATCGCTTCGGTTTCTTGCCTAATCGAGACTTCAGCTCTCACATTGCAGTCCGTTGAGTATGAAGTTATCATGAGCTATTGAATGAATTTCCAAAATATTTGAAATAAGACCAAAATTGTAATAAAAGGGATTTTTGCATTATTCATTGAGCACTATGTCACAATTATGTATCAACATATTTCTCTTTACGTGGACTAAATACACTGATAGTGTGTCATTCTTACAGTAACATTAGTAAAATGATGTGATAGTAAATGATAATTTACTACTTATAATAACATACACAATGTAATACAGTGTTAACTCAAGGGACATTTCTAAAAGAAAGGTGGACTATTTATATGATATGTAATATATAAGATTTCCTATAGCTGCGTGTACCCATTGGAGCTGTGAATAACTAATAATAACATTTAACAAACAAAAGAAAAGCAAGAGTTTTTGAAGGAACAACTCCCACACAGGTTTTTTTTTACTAACCCTAACCCCTGTAAAAAAAATTAATTAATTATAATGATTAAAGATCTTATAAGTATGAGGAAAGATCTCAAGACAAAGGGGTCCACAAGAGCAGCCCTGAAATACAGCCATTTGTATTTAAACAAATGGTTCAACAGTGAGACTTCCGAAAAGAAAAATACAAACCTGCAAATGTGTGTAATGGCCTCTTTTAAATTCAAGACATCTTTGTCGAAAAATCTCTAATGCACATTAAATGGTGTTTTTTTCACAAAACATGGTCGGTACAAAGAGATTGTAGCAACAAAGAAAAAGCACAATTATGAAATATGGCCAAAGAAACAAAGGAAAATTAATGATTAAATACAGACTAAAATTAAACATATAGGCTTGAGGTTTTTTTTTATGTACTATATGTCATGAAAACCTACTGTCTTTTAGAATTTACCAGGTGAAAACTCATCATTGCTGTAGCTCTATGAAAATGTACATTACATATTGATGGCAAAACTGACATCTTTACACAGTGTGTGTTCTGGAGGTCTGTGGATTTTATCTGACAGCAGTTAAATGAGCTCCGCACACTGCTTTAATTTTAGTAGCATACGTCAAGACTGACACCGTAACCACTAGAGGGCTGTGAAGAGCAAACTATATAGATCTTTGGACTCTCAATTTGGATTAGCAAATGTGCAGCCTGCCCAGAAACACAGCTTTCATAATTAATGAAGAGTGCAGAACAGAAAGACAGTTTCTGGGTATCTGAGCAGTACGCTGTCCTTTCAAGCCTCTTTCATTTTATACAGCTGACACCAAGGTCCTTTAAACTTTTAGAAAATCCAAAAGTCGAGCAGCTTGCCTCTTGATTTACACATTGCATGAATAAAAGTCTTTGATACTGCAGTTGTTAGAGGGAAAAAAAAACAGTAATCATCATCGGCAATGAAGTGAAGAACCTTTCAAAAGCATAATGTTCTTTGTTTTATCACAATCATGGATTTTCTTGATTCATCCAATCTGTGAGTCACACGTTTAATAAGTGAAGACACAAGGTCTGCCTGCTGCTGACTTACATTAACAGCAGGTCAAACGGGTTACGTCAGGTCTCAAGACAAGGTCAAGTCCTCACCCCTCACTTGACTTGTTTTCTATTTCACTCTGTTCAATTGATGGCAATGTGAATTAATGAAATGCTTTACATATAACCCTCCACCAACTCTTAGTTATAGGAGCAGTGTATGTTGATATCAAATCACCTCCAAAGGAGCACAAACCTGCCTGAGAACATCACACACAGCCAGGGAGGGAGAGGGCTTATGAGAAATAACTGTCCCGTTAAAAAAAAAGAAGAAGATGGACCGGTGGTGAGCAGGTCTATTCATTCCAGAGGAGAAGAAGAAGTAGGACATCAGTGTTGAGTGATTAGAATAACAACAGTGGGCAGACAGCAAGTGTAGATCTCTGCTGTGGAACATACGTGACCGCCGACTCCATTTTTCAGCCTCCTGCCGGCACAGCGTTTGATCCAGCTCTATTCCTTCACATCAACAGCCGTGCACGTGCATGTGCGTGTGTTCTCAGATGCACACACACATGCCTGTCCTCCCCCGTGTGAGGTAGTGCGGGAAGTAGGGAGGCAGGGGAGGGAAGCTCTTATATTAATGGCTGCGGTTAACCTGAGAGGGTCAAACCCATTGGAGCTGTTGATGGATCTGGTCTGCAGGAGCTTTCTCCATCTCTCTGTATCATGCACACAAACACACACGACTTGTACACATGTGCTCAGGCCTGAGTCTCATGACCATCAATCTGGAAACAAGTCTCTGGGCACAGTGTGATGACCACTGCCCTGCAGAGAGATGAGGGTGTCTGGAGGGGAGGGCAGCGATGGTGGAAAAAAAAAAAAAAGATGACGGATGTAGAAGAGCATATTGGAGCTTTAGTTACAGACATGTTTATCAGAGGCAGAGGAGGAAGAAGTCATGTCAGCGGATGAGGTTAAATCTCAGGGGGGGAGCCACAAAATGAGTACCTCAAGTTGGTGAAGTGGCAAAAAAAAAATGAAATGTGGTGGAAATGGAAACAAAAACTTTTTTTGCTTTGTCATGAATCTGTGACCAAGCTACATGAGCTAAACTACAGTTTGCAGCTATAGGCTGTAACTAGTGGATGGCCAGCACACATTTCACCAACATCTCTAGGTTACATAAAATTAGCTCTTTCCTATTGTCACGTCTTTTTTAATTTTTCTTGTCTAACTCTAAAGGTCCTCCAAATGCCCTCTCACAATCAGCTCCTCATATCTCAGTAACAAAAAAGGGTAATTTGTCAATGTCTAATAAGTGACAAAGATGCAGTGAAGTTTATCCAACTCAAACTTCATGGTTAACGTTAGGGAAAGATCATGGTCATGGTCAAAGGAACACAAGGTTAGGGTTGGGATTAGATGAAATAATGTACCGTGATGTAAAATGGTAATATATAATGCAATGCAGTGGAAGAACGACTAAACAATAGTCACTCAGAATCTACTACTACCACCCATTGAGCTGAAGCAGAGTGAAGGACACAGACTCTCTTACGTGACGTGATATGATGCAATGCTGAAAAAGTGTTTTTTTAGGAGCTTGGCTCGAAACTGCCTCTTTATTATGAATGTGTTAAACATATAAAATCCTGCATTAACCTATGAAATGATCATTGTCAGACAAGTTGAAGTATGCATTTTTTAAGAAACCTAACCCGCAAGTTACACTTCAACAGTGAGGAGACGTAATGCAAACTCTGATCTGTGTTGTTTTTCGTGCGAACCAAAGATAGTGGTGGGTTCTGGTGAGGGTGGGTTCCTCAGAAACATTAGCAAAAGTCCTTAGTGGCATGACATACAGCACATACACTGATATATTTTTAGTGGTTGATTGAAGATGTACTGTAACACATGCAGAAAGCCACTACACAAAAGCCATCCATTACAAGTGTTATCTTTGTGGAGCCCACCCAAGATGGGCTTGTGGTTATAGCTTGCCTATGAAGACACAAAGCTCCATGATTATTCAGCAAGGTACTACAAACCAAGGACAGCTTGTCACATATTGCAGTTAACAGTGGTAATGCAAGAACAATAGTTTCACTGCGATGCATTTGCAAGAACATTAAAAAAAATATTGTGAAATAAAGCTACATGCTAGGACAAATCTAGCAATGGCCAGGGCATGTTATAAAGAAAAATCTGAATTTGCTGGAGCTGAAAAAGCTGAAACTGTGTCAACTGTAGAAACTGTAGTAATACAAAATAACCTGGTGTCCAAGCACTGAATGAACGTATTTCTGCGATATGTTGTTATGGCTAGGGTTAGGGTTAAAGATCGGCACTTAAAAATCGAGAAGCATAATGCATTTTACTCAGGTGCCAATTATATTGTTCATAAGATTTTGCTCATCAGAATAAATGTTTTATTGTTTTAATGCCAAAGTCACATTTAAAGACCTCCTTACCAACCTGACTAACAGCACAACTAAGCAGAACATCGACCCAAGCAGGTCCTGCTGTGTGTTATTATTTTAGTTTGTTTTGTGCTTGTATAGTATGTTTTTTAGATAATGATGATATTTAATCAGAATTACTACAAAAAAGATGACACACTAGACTTAGAGCCATGCTATGTCATGTTATTACAAACCAACAAGGTTGCCAAACAGCAAACCCGCAGTTCAAGTCACACCGCTGGATATTTTTAAGGAGATATGGAGATGTTCCCAGCCACTTTGTGGCATCAACACTGGGTATTTTTCATTGGAAGTTGGAACTTCGTGGTGACCAAAACAGGTATTTTAAGCCAAATCTTGAACCAAATAGTATTTTCTTAAACCACCGTAAAGCTGCGACATAAAGAAACGTTCAGTTTTAACTTATCCCTATTTTTGCTGAAACATACGTAACATTTATTCTGGTATTGGGGTTGCCGATAAAAGCTAAGTGGGAATAGCTAACAAGAAATGAAAGGACTCGACCCTAAAATTCATCCTTCCCTCAATTATGACAAGCTTATCCTCAAGTGCTGTGTATAATTGAACATGTGATTATATGTCTAATCATGATATAATCACCATACAGTGAATACAAAACGTGTCTGTGTTAAAAAAAGAGCAAGAAGACACCTCACTGCAGCACCAGGGAACACATCCAGCACTGTTTCCAGGACACTTCAGGATCAAAGCCTTCCTGTTATGATGCGTGCAGATAACGTACTTTGGTTTGTACTCCTAAATGGCAGTAACCAGGAAGTACCCCAAGGAAACAAACTGGTTTCCAGAGCAAAGCATCTGACACAAGTTACAGCCTCTAATTGAATCAAGCCTACCGTTCCTATAGAAAGGGTTTCCCTGAGATGCTATCTGTGATCTCAGAGTAAAACAAAGGGATGATGTCAGTAAGGAAACAGAGGAGAAAGAGAGAAAGACGTGCTCCCAATTACATGACAGTATGATAGATTAAAGAACAAGCGCTGCACGTTTTAGGGCAAACATGTAGTAATGAGGCCTCGTGGAAATAGCTACTATTGATGAATGAAGAGATTAACTGTGTTTAATGAGCTGACATGATTGTTTCCAGACTACAAAGGTGAGGCCTCATTTTCGGGTGGAGTTTAAAGGATATGGTTGTTTATATCGTATTTCTTACTGTCAACCAAACCCTTTTAAATACAAAGCCTAACAATGAATTTACCTTCTAATAGGTATTTTCCACATAGCCAAATCCTGATGTATATTCTTCCTCTGTGCCATGGAGCTCCATGTTGCCACACTGTTGCACTGGGTGTCATGTTCCTTCACTGCCATGAACATGGGGACTGCAGGTAATTTTGGATCAATCCAGCATAAACCATCTTGACATCAATTCTTGCTAAGGTACCAAATGTGTATTAACCTGCAACTGAAAATAGTCCCCAACAAATGCATAGGAAGTATTTTTTTCAAAATAAAATAAAATGTCTGGGACCCATTCTGAGTTGGCTGCTGGCTGAGCAACACAGAAAGGATACAGGGAAGTCGGGGAGTAATGAGTTAAGAGGTGTTTTATTTGGTCTTTTCATGGCACTCAAATACTTATCCTTTAAAGTACAGCAGTATAATGTTGAAGCATTTGGTTGATTAATCAGACTGACTAATCTACAACTATGCTAACTGTGTATGTCAATTTCATTTAACTCCTTAACTTTTTTTTTTTGAAGTGAGGGTTTTTTTGTTTTTCTCTGTTTTATAACATCCTAAATTGAAAGTTTGTGACTTTATGGACATAAAATGTAACAATTTTCCTAATGGATATTATTATATATAAAGGGAACAAAAACCATCAATTCAAATAAAAACTTTTTAAAAAACTGTTTAATGATTATTCGTGGTGAAGTTATGTGCCACTGCTAGAGATGAAACGGTCGCATCAAGCAGCAAAATATCTGCTATAGATCTTTGTTTTTTATGGAACCAATGTTTTTAGATAAGTACTTATTTCTTCTCAAATACATAACTTTTCTAAATAACAAAACATTTTAAAACAGGAGTTAAATAGAAATCTAAATAAAAGCCTGAGGAATTTCTTAGATTACTTGATCATAGTTGATAGCAAACATTACTCAGTCATAGTAAATCGTGTTTGGAACTATTTATAGTTGTGGATTAATACACATTTGGTGCTCTAATGAGTATTTAGGACAGCAGGAGGGTTTATGTGGGATCTATTCAAAATAAACTACAGTGTGTGTGCACATTGATGTGTTTTTCATAGTTTTTGAGCTTTTCAACTGAGCTTTAGGCCGTCGAGGAAGAAGACGCATCAGGCTTTAAATAAACAACCAATACTTATATACTACTGGTGCTTTTGGTCTTTTCATGATGTTTGCTGACAGTAAGAAAAATAGTTTTTTGTTTTTTTAAAAAGTACAATCATGCTGGATCAAGTGACATTCATTTATTATGCATCCATGACATAAATTTACAACACACTTTTAAAACCTGCCTCCTCTGCCTGCACCGTGCACCTGTGATACAGAACAGAGGCAGACGACAGAGATTATAGAGCTTTGCTGCAAAGCACACAGACACGTCAGTACGTCAAGACAGTCCGTCTCCACGCTGCTCATCTTCAGTCCTGAGCTCCAACGAGGGGGGAAGACGAAAAGGCGCATGTAAAGAAAGCTTATTCACAGTGCTTAGAAATGCTGTAGTGGTTCGGGACCCCTCCCTCCGGATCCACACGTACCCACACTGGGACGACAACAACAAAGAAAGCTTATCCACAACACAGCTCTCACCTCAACACATCATCAACTGTCTGGTCCGACCAAAGAGGTTTGTGGGCTGTAAAACAATGCACAGAACATTACCCTGAAAGTTTGAATGATATGAATGTATTGCTTCAATAAAGCTACATGAAGGTCTGGACCATCACCTTTCGAGAGAGCATCTCTGACGACAAGATAGTACCAGTACAGCCGATTGCCTCAGACACAAACACGGCTGATTGTCTGTCACACAACATTACTGCTATTTAATTTCTTTGTTACGAGCTTGAGCTTATTATTTTGCAGCTTTTAGAATATGCAGGGAACACGAATCCTGACACGTTTTCAATTTACATACTTTATCCAGACCCTATTTTATTGACCTGGTAGACAAAACTTGGGTCAGAGTTACATATGTGCAGATCTGTATAGCAGGGCAGTATGACTGTCAAACTGATTTTCACTCACAACAAATGAGCGACATCTAAATGTTGTTACATCTGTACCGTGAGCGACAAATGATTTCAGACCCCCAAAACTTCTTAAAAATAAAATTAGTTTTGCCAGACGTACATATGGAACCCTGATCACATGGCCCACGAGATGTTAGCTGTGTGCTCCTTGGCCTTCATGCGCAGCACGGCGATGCTGGATGAGCGCCTCTCAAACTCAGGCTTGGTCTCGAAGGCATGGTGACCGTTGGCGGCCGGCGTAAGGAGGGAGTCTGCGCTGAAGAAGTTGTTGAGGGCGACGTGACCGAACTGGTTCTGCTGGTTGGGGAAGCCCACGTAGCCGTGGTCGGCGGCACCGGCGGCCGACCGAGGGGAGTGTGAGTAGGAAGTGACGCAGGGAGGGGAGCCTCGGGGCAGCATGCAGGAGGAGACCACAGAGCCGCCGGGAGCAGGACTCGGCCACAGGTTGTTGGGAATCTGCTGGGTGAAAGAAGGTTTTAGATAATCGAGGATCCATCACAGCACACTTTTTTTTATATTATAACAGAAGGATAATTTAGCAAAAACAAAGAATTCAACAAGTATCAATGTAAATATTAATACATGTTCAAACTGTACACATATATGTACAGCATAAACACTTCACTTGATGACAGCTGAACAATTTCACTCACTGATGAAGACCATTTATCATTAATTCATTGTAAATGTATTCTATGGGAACTTTAGTGTCCCATCAGTAACTCAATGAACCAACCGCCATTACATTTGCTTTGTTAACTTTATTTAGTAGGTTTGCAAAATCCATGCAGCATCAGAGCAAAAGTTAAGTTTTTAAATTAATTGATTTATCAACTATGGGAATTAAAAAAGACACACATCCAAAAAAATACACTGATTCTGATCAGAAAAAACATTTACTCAAGTACATTTCGAAAGGGTGATTTAAAATTTTACCGATGTAAAATGTTGACATATATTAACGTTTACTGAAGTATGTCTCTGGGGTATTTTTAATAACACTGTGTGTACAGCATAAAAGAAATACACACTAAATTAAGACTTAAATCTTTACAATAATAAAACTGGAGCTACAAATCTGTATAAAGTGCTCTCATGTACTTTTAAAGTAATACTATGCTATATATTTTAATAAATATAGCATAGTGTGTAAAAAATGTAGCAAAAAAAGTACATTTGTTACTGTAAAGGCTTATTTCACCCACGTTTTCTCATGTTTCACAAAAAGAAAAACAACCAACAAAGCACATATTTTCTCATCTAACTATCTGAGATTTGTTTTTATTTGCCCGTGTTTTGAGATATCCCTTTGACTTTTTATAAAACTTCATTCTCCTCCACTGTACCAGGATAAAGGCAAAAATCTCAGAAATATTCAAAATCTGGACAAACACAAACCAAAACTATCAGCGTGGCTAGAAGACAATGGAAATAAGTGAGAAAGTGATTGTTTCTGCATTGATTATCCTCAAACGTCATCTGAATGCACGCTGGTCCGAGCAACTCCAAAGATACAGGGCTTCTTATAATTTTGGGAGGAGTAAACGCATTCTTAAATTCATCATAAAAGTTTCATGCATTATTATTATTATTATTATTATTTTTATTATTATCATTATTATTATTAGTTTATCAGGGAGCAAACACTACAGACCGAACAAAGAGGTCTGCGTACAGCAAACATTACTCCAGTCCACCAAACAGTACGTCCGTCTTTAATATACAATACTGACCGAACTGACAGCTCAATCACATTTAAATCATTTCATCCACTCTGAGGCAGTTCATTCGATCTCATTTGCCAACATTTCATTCAAACCGAGAGGACAAGCCAGTACAAGTAAATAGCATGTGACCGGCATGCAAATTCATTTATTCCTTACTTGTATTTTGTCAGAACTAAATGTGCCACTCTCATTTTCTGTCCCCTCGACATAAATCCCTGTGACATTTCAAGAAAACTAAAAACAAGTAAATGCGCCACAATAGTTCCGTAGGTTTTGCATCAATAAATGAACTGTCTGTACCTGCGGCGTTCACAGGAAATCTAGGAAAGTATTCAGACAGCACCTTTGGCCAAAGTACAGCTTATAGACGACAAATACCACAAACCAATAGTGGTTCGGTAAAGAGTAACATTCCACTTTGAAAGTTGTATAAACTTCCTTTGGAGCACGAAAGAATGGTTATAGCCTGAGAATCAGAGTTTTTTTCCTGTCAACATGTTCCATCAATACAAAAGGACCAAAATGCAGCTATAAAATCGAGCCAAAATCTCACTGCCAACAAAACAAAACAGAACTCTTTCAGACCCACAAGAATGCAATCCATGTCCACTGTGTTCAGGGAGACAGACCTCCACCCACTGCCAGCACAATTACACATATGACGGTCCATTTGGTGACAGTAATCCGGAATAGCTGTAAGAAAAGGGCATGGCTGGTGTCCAGGAGTATCTATCAGAAACATGTGTGAAGAAAATACGGGGCAGTCCAACAGATCTCTGACCTGGTCGGGAGCCAGAGCATAGCAGAGCTGTGACTCTGACTCTTTCGCATTTTTTATTTTTTTTTTGAAACAATTCTTCCCCTTTGAATTCAACACATAAACTGTTTTCTGTGAGCTTAAAATGTCAGCACACACCCCTCTGAGGAGCAGCCCGTCGGCCTCCTGAAAAATCTACAAGACACTTGAGGCCTGCTGTCAGTTTCTGACCAAGAGCACTGACTCGTCTCCTCTCACCTCATCTTGTACCTGACCTTTGTCCCAACAGCGAGATGAATGTTCAGCTAACATGAAATCTGATATAAGGCCATTCATTCAGCGGTGTCACCTCACAAGAGGCTCTAATCAGTGCTCGGCCTCTTATCTGAAGATGGGCTTCATAATAAGTGATTAATAGAGCCAAAATGACGCGAACTGATTTATGCAGATTGATTTCTCGTGACGCATTTTAGAGGAGTAGAAGGGAGATCACAGGCCGCTGTGATGCATTACGCACCGGGGGTGTCGCACACGTTCAGTCTGCTCAGGACGAAGTTATTAAATTCCCATCAGAGTTTCATTCTACATCAACAATTAAAAACCTACGCTGTTAGAAAACACCGAGCACAACTCGCCTGTGTGTAGCTGTCGGTCCTCGGCAACACTGATAAATCGTAGGTGGCTGCGAAGTGAGTTTTGGCTTGTTGGATCT
Organism: Spondyliosoma cantharus; assembly: GCA_900302685.1. NCBI lineage: Eukaryota > Metazoa > Chordata > Actinopteri > Spariformes > Sparidae > Spondyliosoma > Spondyliosoma cantharus. The sequence continues at coordinate 3,176 of OMLP01015287.1, read as the reverse complement.
GCCCGTAGCGCTCTCTTTTCCTCCACTTTGCTCTTCTGTTCTGAAACCACACCTGATTGGGGAAAAAAAAAAGACAACAATGAAATTAGACAAAACAAAATACATGAAGATAATTTGGACAATTTTGAGAAGGCGTTTGCGCAAAAAGAAAAAAAAAAGACGTCAAATCACAATCACGGCGAAATATTCAGTGAAAAAAGGAGCACGGAGTTAAAATAAATGATTCTGCACTTGTTAAACAAAAAAGAGGAAGTATACAAATGTGTGTTCGATTAAGAAATTGGTTTTCGTTACTGAATATATATTTGTGTTGTGTTAATATGAACTCGGTGATGATTTGAGTTTTTTTACGCACAGCGGCCAACTATCGCTCCACATTCAACGTCTTTCTTTCTTTCTTTCTTCCTTATCTCGATATGTGAATGTTAATGAAAGGGAGAGTCTGGTGACCTGCACTCTGGCCTCCGTTAACTCCGTCCTCATGGCCAGCTGTTCCCTCACATAAACATCTGGATAGTGAGTTTTCTGAAACACTTTCTCCAGCTCCTCCAGCTGCGCGCTGGTGAAGGTCGTCCGGTGTCTCCTCTTCTTGCTGCTGGACACGTTGCTGTCGCACTTGTCTCCCATGTCGTCCAAGTCCGTTTTCTCCTGTCCGGTTGTCACCGGAGAGGCGCGCAGGGTGCAACAATTGTCCATCGACCTCCCGAGGTCCGAGTGCAAAGTGTCGTCGTCTGTTTTTGGCACGCCGTAATTGCCTAGAACGAAGAAGTTAAAGTTGATTAAAAACAACATTTTTCTGCTCGCCGTGTCATCACAGCTGAACTGCAATTTAAAGCATAAAATACATCTGGACGACACACATTCGTACTGTTTCCAGTTCTTAAAAAAACGAAAATAGGTCAAATTTGATCTTTTCAATGGAAAATAATCTACGAGAAAAAAATTAATAAATACCAAGAAAGATTTACATTTTTTTTTTAAAACTGTCAGAAAACACAAAGTCATTTCAAAATAAGCCACTTAGAGCCACCAGAATAACTGAACACAATGCACGAGACATTTTTGCCAAAACAAATAAAGGATTTTTTTTTGGATGTTAAGCTTCCCTCATGTTCCTCTCTGTAACTCTCTCTCTCTCTATCTCTCTCACACACACACACTCACACACACACACTCCAGTAAAAACCTGAAGTGTTTGACGCACAAAAAGTCAGAAAAACAAACTTTTGACGCACCGTTCTGGTCCCCGCAGGGCGAGGAGCGGTGCTCGCCGCTCTGCAGCCCGAAGGCCTGCACACATTTCGGGGAGGACTTGTTGAAGTACTGCGCGCTGTCCAGGCTCTCCATGACTTGGTCCATGTAGTAATCGCTGGCCTTCATCGCTTGGCTCTTCAACGCAAACTTATCCTCCATGTACTCCATCGTCTCACCCGGAATCCGCTCGCTTTAATCAAACGTCACCATAAGAATAAAATAAAAAATAAATAAAAAGACACGAATCGCCGTTGCGCACCGATGAGCCGAGCGATGCCTTGTAATGCAATAATTCGCCAATGGAGTTAATTTGCTCCGTCTTGGAGGCGCAACGTCTTTATAGCCCCGAAGAGAAGGAGCTGCTTGAAGAGCCCCCCTCCTCCCTGAACTCCACCCACGACCCGAGTCCAAACCAAACAGCAGTTTGAAGTGATTCTGGACGCGCAACGACTCTAAGCAGAAACAATGAAAAGTGACTTAAATTTACAGCCTGTTTGGACGTCCACAACGAGGCGATCATTTATCTGCAGCGACAAGTTGTGACTGCAAACAGGACTTCATCTGAGTCCTGCTCTCATCTCTTCTGCGGGCAGTTTAACCTGTGATTAAGTGAACAGCAGATCTCTAATGCGAAGTGAGAAGGTGCAAATTAACATCGATTTATTTTATTGTCATGAGTATGATAATTATTATTAAGACCTTTATGTTCTCATTCTAATTAACCATATGTATTTTTATTAATTAGGCCTTTCCAACTTTTCCAAAACCTTATATTTTAAGTCTATAAAGGCAATATATCGCTAATTTAACATTTAGAAATGTTTACAGAAAAGCACATTGATTTTAAACGTTTAACGAAGAACAACTGGGATTTTTTTTGCATGGCCACTTACAAAAAATAAATACCGAAATGTGTTTTCAGCACCGAAAACGTGTGTTTGGCTGCAGAAGAGACCACAAACTAAGGGGGAAAAAGGCAAATATACAAATCTGCATTTAACATGACACCACAGTCAAAAGAAAAGAAATTTAAAAAGAATCCAAATCGCTCTTTGTTTTTCATTTTTATGAAATTGTGGTCCTTAATTACAGTTTAATATATAGTTACACGTGCACGCATGCGTCAGCCTGAAGACGCACTCCGAACATGTTTTAAAGTTTTAGAGTTGTTAGGTCCTGACATCTTGAGATATATATCTTGAGATATATTTTTCGTTCATGTCTAATAAATCCAAAACTGTCTCTCAAACTCCGAGTCGCACTGGAGAACTTCATTTCTTTAATTTCACTCGTGTTTAGGACGTTCGATAATTTGGCGCACGACGCACCACGAATTGTCGTGAGCATCCCCTGAGAAATCCGTGTTTTGGGTCACGTTAAAAAAATATTTATATTTAAAGGATTTAGTCAAGAGGAAAAAGTCAAGAGTGATTATGAAAAAAAGAAGGAAATAATAACAAAATATTTATTTTATTTTTTGTTTTTTAAAAAAGCTGTTAAATTAAAAAAAAATAGTGTCTCTGAACTATGGCAATTTATTTTCCATCTAATATAAGTATTAGAATTAATATTCCACATTGAAAAGTAAAGGCAGTATTGACCCTTCCTAGTTGGACATAAAGAGCAAACATCCTCCTCAAGCAAGAAAGCTGAGTTTCATTGAAGCCAGCAGACACACAGGGGCTCAACAGGGAGGTTTGCACAAAGCACAGGAAGAGCTGTTCTTCTGTTTCTTCTCATTGGAGGAATTATGTTACCACTAACCGAAGCCCATCTCCCACCTCCACGTCTCCACCCACAGCCGCACCACCTGCAACGCACGCCATGCCTGTAGCTTTGGTTCGCCCTGGGGTCAGTGGCAGTTACCTGGAGCTTCCCGGTGCCACAGGACGAAAAATCAAAATAAATAGAGGTGCTGGGGG
>OMLP01015286.1:0-27066 GCA_900302685.1 Spondyliosoma cantharus | reverse complement strand
CATTTAAATGCAGGCAGTGCCTCAGGCTCAGGTCTTCCTCAGCTCAATGAAGAGCTGCACTGCCTGCTCCACATTCAGCAGTCTCCTCATTGTTTTGACTCACAAAACAAAAAAACGACTACACTACAAAATAAACACACTACACCAAACACTGCATAGCACACTAACTATACACTCCAAACATGCTATATGTCACAAATCGTCTATCGCTGTCTCTATCACCATTACTGCTGTCACTCTTTTGCGGCCATCCCTCCTACAACTTTCCCCTGTTCCTCAGCAACCAAATCACGTGGTTTGCCATATAATTTTGTGATTGGTTGGTGTGGTGCCTTTTTCCACCAATAGGAACGTGTTTTTAGCTTGCAAACACTTCCTGCTTGCGGACACTTTTGTGAGAAAAGCCGTTTTACCGTTTCTTATTGCACCAAATGCGCAGCAAACGTGACGGTAATGTTCGCGAAAAGCGTGGTGGAAATAATTTATCGTAAGTCCGGTTTTGGATGTACCGGTGCGTACGTCGACTCAGGAGGTGGGGCCTGGGGGTGGGCTAGCAGCTAGCTACACACGAACATCCACAGATTCGTTGTCCTTGCGTATCCGGATCTCCTCAGACCGGAACAGACTCGGTCCAGACTCGTTCTCGATTCACTGAACGGGACCGAACCTCTGGCAAAATCCCGGTCCAGCTCGTGCCGCTGCAGGTATAAATCCGCTTGTTTATTAAAGTGTGTTGTGGGGGTGGTGGCTATGGTTGACAATGCTAGTGGAATTCGTAAAGCATTTATGAAATAATTTATTAACGGTATCTTTGTAGTCCAAACAAAGCCGACGTTGCACACCCTTAAACCACGCAGCAGCCATGTTGAAAATCTCAGGTCAGTCTGATCCTGATCTGCAGAGATATTTGAGGCACACACAGACAGACTGACAGACAGACAGAGATTTCTTGCTTTTATAGAGAGATATTAGATGAAGATTACCTGTTTGGCTGTACTTTACCTTGTGCGGTAGCTAGATTCGCAAGATAACATGATCAGGTTAACTCGCAAATCCATCGTGCCAGGCTTAAAGATATGCTGAATACACAGGTGCATGACCAATCAGCGTCCACTACTACAACTACAGGAACTACTGCCAGCTACAAGTGTTGTTGAGATGTGACAACCAGCAAGAGAAGGGACTGGTTATTTAAAAACATCAATGGCAGCTCCTAAAAAGGTTAATGTAGATGCTGTAGCATCAGTAATATCATAACATTTCAGAGTTTCATTGAAAGAAGAGCAACGCACTGCACTGAAGGCTTTTCTGATGGAAAAGATCGTTTCACTCTTCTCCACTGGCTTTGGTAAGAGTTGAATTTACCAACCATCTCTGCTTGTGGTAGCGCTCCTCTACAGTTGATGTTATTATGATGTTGAATTTAACCCTTGAAGGTGATAGACAGAAGGTTCATCTGATCACCTGCCATGTGCCTGCTAGTTTTTACAGCATCATCTCAGATGGTTTTGTGAAACAAACCTTGCTGTGCGGCGGGTAAGCTGTCAAGAACACCTCTTCTACTATGACAACACATGCAAATGCAGCGGCCCGTAGCTCCTTTAAATTTTGCTACACACTTAAATACATTAATCAGCATTGGAGAAGGAAGCACAGGTTTTGAGTTACGAGCAGAAGACTTTTAGGCGATCCCTGCAGAGGGCATCTTTCGACAATCTAACCTGACCAGCTAAAGTGCCCCAGGGAGGACGATGCAGGACTACAGCGGGATGAGAGGTGGACTTTGTGTTTACAACATTGATGCTTGGTGCTCGCACACAGTCACAGTATATGATTTCCCAGATGTTGAAGTTAAAATGTGAAGATACCAACCAGTTTATCATCACTGTGTTGTTGCTGCTGTTTACATTCAGCCCAATGCAGATTCAAAAAATGTATCATGTGTTTATGTATATATGTATATAATAACTTTGAATATGTTTGATGTTTGTGTAGCATGAAAGAATTCCAAACTTTGATTTGTAACTCGGTTTTGTATCATGACAAATAACATTACCTTGTTTGGTCGTGATGATTATGCTGAAGGAGCTGGTGAATGGTGGCTTCTTAGCCACTGACTTCACCATTTAACCGCTCAGGCACAACCAATAAGTAGAAACCTGGCGCAATCAAACGGTCGTGTCCGCAACAATTTCTTGATTAGAGTTTGCTTGAGGTACCAAACGTAAACTGCCTGCAATTACCAGCCGTTCTGCACTCAAGAATGGGGTGTAAACAGGCCGGACCACCTCAAATAAACACAGGAAGAAAGAGCTCAGGAGAATCCTGTGCCACAAAGCTTCTATCGACCCCTCATTCTGAGGGAAAAACCACGGACTTCAAAGAAATGCACATCAAAAGATCTTCCATGAGAGTCAGTGTGGAGGATGGTGTGACACTCATTAAGTCCAAATGTGACCCCTTACACTGATCATGCAGGGCTCTGCTATGAGGGGATATGTTGAGGAATGATTAAAACCTTCACAAATACTGGTTTTCTTTTTACGTGATGTATCACTTCTTGGGCAAACTTTAAAAGTGCTAATGAGGAAGGTCCAGGGAAATAAGACATTTCTTTTTAACTTATGTGAAAGAAAAGGTTTTGGGGGAGTATGATTTTTCAATGTCTGCCCCTCATGTTGATAAAGATTGGTGGTATGTTAGTGAAGATCTATAGGGAGCATCAGTGGGGTGTGAGCGCTGAGCGTTTCGTCCAGACTGACTGAAGCATTTCTCAGCAGGGGAAATGATCCACATCTTGTTGCTGAGAGCTGGTAGCTAGTCAGGCAGAAAATATCCTCCCTAATCCTATATACAGCACAATGGCACATATGTAGCACGGCTATCAGGTGATAAAAAGCAAATTCAATGACTTGAGGGGGCCTAAATTCATTTTCATCCCCACTCCCCAGGGAGAGGGAGGGAATCTATATTGTCCGGGGGCATAGATCTTTTTTTAATGACTTCTGGCTGTAATGATATCATTTAGATGAGATGATGGGTTGAAAGCTTGGCTATGTATAGCACCTGATTTAAATGACTGTAAATGTAGATTCCCTGCATCTCTCCATCTGTTCCTATTCTCACCTTTCTGTCGCACTCTCTCTCTCTCTTTTCCCTTCTCCTTCCTTCACAGCCTCGCCAGGTTTCGCAGAGAATTGCTGTGGGAGTTCTCCACCTCCCTGTTTGTGAAGGCGTACCTGTTCACCGACTTTCAGAGCAAGTGAACTGAGCAGTTTTGATTTCCCAGATGACACCCCATACGTGCATCCTCGACTGTCATCCAATTTCTGCCGCTCGTGAACCAGACGTCTGCTTGAGGGAGCCCATTTTATTTCCATTAGAGCATAGCAATGTTCAGTTTTATCGTCTGTCATTTAACATACACATAGACGGAGAAATGCTACAATAACATGCCCAGCAAAGAGAGAGAGCAACTACCTGCACTGAATGTTACAGCACTGATGTTGCATAAGGTTGGAAATATCACCAGGCACTGCAATGAGAAAGAAAGAAGGCTATTCTCAAAGACAGGCTTCCACTACACACCTATTTAAAATCTCATTTATAAGCTGCAAAGTGAAATCAATTCTGTTATGAAACAATAATCAATAACTTAACAGTGGGGCTGGTGTTAACAGTGTGGAACTCACTGCTGGAAAACATAATCTAGTGGTAGCAAGAGAAAAAGTGAGGCAAAGGATGCCTGGAGCACTTATAATAAGGTCTTCTTGCCACTGTATAATTGGTGGCATCCAACTTGAAGGAAAGCAAAGGGACTCTGTCGGAAGTGAGACACGTTCTGTCGATGACAGTGAGACCTAATTATACTATGGAGCCCCTGCAGTCATGGAAGATGTCAAAGCGGGCAGCAATAAGGCAGTCGATAGGGAAGACACACCACCCGCCATGGGTGTGTGTGAGCTCACAGGTGACCTGGAAAGACCTGTTTACCTCATTAAAAATAAATCACAAGGTAAAAAGGGCCCCACTCCCATTCCTCCTTTCCCTCCCAATGCCTGTCCTTCATCCATTATGCAGCAGTGAGGTGGGACGGTGTGGGTTAAGTCCTTAGGGAGGGTCAGTTGGACAGGGACCCTGTCTAACTCCTCCTCCATAAGCTACTGATGCGCCTGCCTCTGTAATGCAATAATGAGACGATAACACAGTGATAAGAAGTGTAATGTAGATGATGAGCACTACGGTAGGGAGTCCAAGTAGAAGCAGCCATCAGCGATGAACCTGTGGCCACAATAAGTTAAACAAGGGAGAAACAGCCTATTAGCAGTGATCCATAATTCATAATGCAGGGAGAAGATGGGCCCCACACTCGCTTTCATGGGACATGGAGGAGCAGTGAAACCGAGTGGTTCTTTTTTGCATTATGGCAGCTGTTTGCACAGCTATTTGCATCATACTTGTACTATAAATTGTGTAGCGTAGAGGTCAGAGAAATAGATCTGGAGATTACAGGGTACAATCTCTCACTGAGGAACTGAAAAGAGGAAAAAGTCACACATCCTACTATTCAAGGAATTTTCTTTTGGGGGAGATGAGAAGATCAGTATCAATCTTAGGCCTGTGCAGAGTGGTGTCAGGTTTAGCTTAGCTTAGCATAAAAACCGGGGGGTGGGGAGCTTGTCTGGCTGTTCTTGAAAGCTTTTTAACTTGTACATAGATGGAATCTAAACACTGTCATGTGAGAGTTGTGTGCTGAACCTTTTTGTTGCCTGTCAACCATCTCCATCACCCCAAGATCACTAATAGGTAGACTGTTTAACCTTTACAGTACTAGCGGTTTAGGAAACTCAAAGACCAATTGCATTTGTATTAAATCAGTCATATATCACAGTACTCAGCCAGACTTCTATCTGAGACCATGGTATTTATTAAAAGAGACACTGTGATACACCACTACTATACAAAGCACAGAGCATGATTAGAGCAAACATACCCACAATAATGTGAACTAAGCCACAGAGAAAAATATATTTTGTAAGGCACTGAATCATACAATTCAAAGTTGAATATGTATGGAGTTCTGAGACTTTGTTTTAGGAAAGTTTGTCTAACTGGACCTCTTTGAATTTAAATTGTTTTTCTCTGAAGCCTGTTTCATCTTGAATCTATAATGTTCGCTACAGTATACAGAGAACATTGTACATGTACACTGTATGAGAGCAAGTACCAGCAGCTCTCTGGTTGAGTCTTGTCAAATATAGCAAGTGCATACAGCTACAGTAAGCCCTGTCCCTAACACATGTGTCAGTCAGTCAACATCTGAACTGAGTAAAACGCGCTTAACTTTGTCACATAGTGCTCAAATAAGTTTGTAAATGTTCTGGGTTGTAACAGATCCATTTTGATTGCTGATGTCCTGACTTCAGCTCAGAGAGACAGCAAATTCACTGAAAGATTAAGAGAAGAATACTTGAGATTCTTTGCAAACTGGCCACAACAACAACACACAACAATTCAGTTCTTTGTTCTGACTGTTTGTTATTTCTCAACTGAAGAAAACACGGCAGTTTTAGACCACACAGTAACAACTGCTTCACCCATCTGTATAAATGGCCTATAAACACAGGTCCTCACAGTATCTCTGCTGTGGTCCCTGACCTTTGACCCTATATCCATTCTCCACAAACCTTTTGTGTTGCTACAGTTGGCACCCTGTTCACACTGACTCAGCCTGCATGTGACAGCTGCTTTAGTCATCCAAGCTTCCATTGCACATATGATACTTTAACTCTCTGGATCAGTTTAATACGTAGACATTTAATGCTACAATACACCCCAGCTACCCCCTGTTCATCCTGCTGCCATCTGGTAAGTAAAACAGAAGTATGCTGCCGTACTACCAGACTATAGAGCGGCTTCTTTTTTCATAATATATATATATATATATATATATATATTCATTTAAGTTAGATATTGTTCCCTTTAGTGATGCAACGATGATGCTTACGATAAACTGGCTCAACAAAACCTAATGTCTGTGTTTTATAGCCATATCAAAACATTGCACAAAATTATCAACATTATATCATAGAACCAAAAGTCAACCTGTCAATATCATCATGTTGGTTCAAGTGACAATAGGCTAACACAACACTTTCAAATCAATAAGGTAAGAATTGTAAGTCAGACTGGTATTTACTAGCCAGAATTGAGCAGAAATCATGCAATCTTGGACTTTCATTTTGAAATAATCTTCTGACCTTATGGTTTTCTAAAAAAACTCTAGTCTAGATTTTCTAGATAAAAAAATAACAAGTTAATACAAGTTGAATAAAATGTGAAATCCCTTCCCCCATGCTATACTGGTGTCAGTATTAGTGGCATTAACTTTCTTAAAACAACAATCTGACAAGTTCCTACGTCATGCAGCGAATGTCGGTGTACAGTGGTGAGAAAGTAGGGGATCATTTTAATTTATTTCACAAGCGATCCTTTTTTACACAGTTACTTGTGTAAATTGAGACCATTTACAGTGCAACTCCATTTATGAATTTGAGGGAAAACAGTTGCAAAGTGTGCACAGTCATTCCCATTTGAATGAGTATGCCTCCCTTCTGCATCTGCACATGAGTGCCTCATACGACTGATAACACTTCTGTCAAACTGGTTAATTTCCAGCAAACTGTGTTCAGCCCCTATACAAGGTGGCCTAGGTTGCGTCGATATCCAATATCAAGTACAGAAATCCTATATGATTACTGTAGAAACTGTCAGCTGGGAAACATCTCCAAGTGGCAATCCCATTTAACTACAGGAATTTGTCTAACGTCTCTTATTGAAATCTAAAATGTTGGCGGTGTGTCAATACAAGTAGCAAACTGCAGTAATCCACCATTGCATCTATAAAAAGCAAGTAATGCCATAGTCAGACCGGTCATTGGGAGAAAACAAGCGAGAAATGGGTTGTCTGTCTACTTTACTTTGATTAATCCATGGGTGTAAGTCACACATATGCATAGTACTTCAGTAAGAGTCTTGAAGTATATGATGTTAAATATATTTATCAGCCTGGCAGGTTATAACATCCGATATCAAGCATTTTTCTAATTCAGTTTTGTTTTTGTAATATATTTTTTAAATGATGCTACTTTGTCTATGATGCAGCATACAATCTGTAAAGTAGCAATTATACAGTTAGCAAATAAATGTAATGGAGTAAAATCACAATATTTATGTCCAAAGGTAGTGGAGTGGAATTGTAAAGTAGCAGAAATTGGAAATATTCAAGTACAAGTACCTTAAAATTGTATTGAATTATAGTCCTTACATTCCATCACTGGGTCTGGTCTGGGCCAGGCCATTCTTGGGTAGGGTTCTTGGGGTAGGGTTTATGAGATTCAGAAGTGAAGCGACTATGATGAGCCGTGCTGTGGGAGGAGAATTTATGGTAGTAGTTTATCAACCTTCTTATTATTCCACTCTCGAGTTTTTTATTGATGTTCAGCCTCTCGACTTGCCTGACTACACATCTGATACACTGCTAATTGGTGGATTTCTTTCATATTATTTTGATACTAAGTGGGGTACTGTGTATAATGACAGGGCTATTTACTTGTTGTTGGTTTTTACTTCCATGTCAACAGAATTGTGATGAGCATGCATTATATCTGTTAATTTTAAAACCTCTTTTATTTTCACTTTACAATTCTGCAAGCCTCATTTCTACATGGAACACATATCAGCCTACACAATATTTTTGTGATAATATGTAACAGCATGGATGCCTCCCGAGACTTGGTCCTTATCTCGTCTATTTTAAGCTGTGCAGAGGAGCCCCTATAGAACAGTATGGCAGATCCCACCCGTTGTCTCCCAGCTGAACCTGAGCTCATATTTACCATCTCACAGGTGGAGACAGACACACAGTGACTGTATATGTCAGACTTTATTGCTTTGTAGATTAGCATGTCGGGGAGTTCAGAGTATTTCTACAAGCCTATAAAGCCTAAGCTACAGTAATATAGCTTATGGTTTAAATATGATGTGATTTGTGCCGCAAACCATAACAGAAGCGTAAGCTGCTGGATTCAATCTGACAACAAGGATCCAGTTTGATATTATACTATCAGAGGCAATTTGAACCGATGCTGAAAGAATTTAAATAGCTGTATCTTGCTTCCTCAGCATACTAACACAGCGCTCAAACACTTGTCACCATTCTCAAGTCAAAGCTCAATGCAGTGCAACAAGAAATCATGTCAATAGAAAATCACAAGTGATTCTTTAGCAATTTAAAAACACAGCATTAAGAGAAGAGCAGCACAGAAAATAAAACAAAGGAGAGTTGAGCAACACATTGATTTTGAACTGGTGAAGAGGCAGAGGAGAAATAAAGGGATGAACTGCACTAATTGGTGAAATCCTGGATACTACAGCGACAGGCTCAGGGGGCTATTCTTTACTTATATTTAGGTTAGGAAGTACTACTGATTCACAAAGCTGAACAGCCAATCAGAATAATTTCTCCCACCGACGGGGTCCACCACTGATTCAACATGCTCATTCTTCCAAAAAAAAAGCAGCCTACAAGGGCTGACTAGTGCAAACGGTGCAAAGCACACCGATAAGAGAGAAGCCGCCAATAGGCCTGGGGTGTCAGGTCATTAGACCATTCAAATGTGACTGGACAAAAGGGATCCAATTTTGGTAAAACAAAATGTAGGTTTATGAAGTATATGCTGAGGTTTATGAAGCTAATTCTCCAGTGACTGTAAATAACAAAACTACTATCTGGCCAGTGTGCGTCACAGACTTGCAGCTCCCCACTACCGCGTGTCCCGCATTACCCTCTTGTACATTTGGCTTGTAACTTAGTTCTATTTTCCTGAAAAAGCTGCAACAATTCTGTGTTGCTGTGTCATGGTCTGATGTCCGTAGTGTATTTGCGCTGTGTTTCTGTATTTCTATTATTGGAGCACATTTGGTTGTGTTGCATGTGTGTTGTCAAATTGGTGAACACGTGTACTTCAGTTGATTTGGTGCTTTCTTTCATGAGATTATATCTCCTGCCCTGCGTAGTTTCCATTATATGTTATAGAAGAACAAAAAAATAAAGATGCACCCATTAACTGAAGCTGCCTTCAACGCACACTGCAGAAATTGGGGGGGCATCCTCACAGACGGGGCTATAGTTAAATCTAGAGAGGTCCTGTCACAGCTCAGCTCCATTCAAGCCCAGCATCTCTTTATGGTCGCTGTCTGGGCAAAGGGTTCAGGCCTGTGTCTTTTCCTCTTTTGTCTGCTCTCCTGGGGGACATGAATGGGAGGTTGGGGCCTGAACAAAAGGCAGATCATGGGTCTATTGGGGGGGACAAATGAGCTTAGTTTGGGTAATGGCAGCCAAAAGGAAAGGGAGGTCTGGGGAAGTATTGAGGCTCACCTAGGACCGGAAAAGGAGGGGAGATGAGTTCTCCAGGATGAACAGCTGAGATCCTCCTTCCCACACTACACATGCTCTGTCACGATCTGACAACAACATGGCCTGTAATGTCTACAGGCCAAGGAGGGCTGCGAGATGGCCGTGAAAGGGAGAGAAATTTCATAATGTCTCAAATGCAACTCTATATTCCTTTACGACTACAAGCTATGAGTAACCGCTCAACATTTTTCTGGCATCAAGATAAGACCTTTAGGTCCAAAAAAGATGGAGTTGAGATTCTTCTAAATGTCACCTTATCACAAATGCCATTTGAATTCCCCTCGACCACCTGCCTTTGCAGCTTCACCCTTTGATTTTTTTTTTCTTTTTTCTGAAAAACATGTGTGCACACCCCTACTCCATCAAAACACACACACACACACAATCCCCACACAATCCTCACTGTCCACAGGTCATTTCCCCCAACTCCCTTGTGGTTTTCCTTACCCTCTGCAGCTTGATTATAACCCCTTCTCCTGTGTCACTAACCCTGCAGACAGCCACCCAGACATGAAGTGATACTGCTGGCCACAGGCTTTGAGCATATGAGCAGAATATTGCCTTTTTATAGCAGAACAACAGCTAAAAAAGGAAGAAGAAGAACATTTTGCATAAAGCACTGTTGTTTTCAAGTTCATTCACTACCCCCGAATATATACATTTCAGATATTGAAATTTGATGTGCTCCATCTCTGACATTATGGATGTCACAGATTGATTGATTGATTGATTGATTGATTGTAGTAGTCTGTAGTGATTTAAGCATTCTGGGCCAGTCTATTCTCATTCCCAACACTTCAAATACAGCAGCCTGGTCAGTACTTCTTGTTAGTTATGTAGTTGTCTCTTTAGCACCACATCTTGAAGTGGCCCGTAAGTTCAGTAGTATAATGAGGTCAGGTGGAAGCTGGGGTGGTTGGTTGGCTCATACACTGCACTCTAGAGGTTTGTGTCTTGTTTTTGTCAAAGTTGATTTGCTTAAGTTATGTTACCTATTTCAGTTACTGCTATGTACGTAAATTACATAACTTATATAACTTCAAGTTGCAAGGCTGAATGTAATCACATAAACCTAAAGTATGATCTTTCCCTAAACCTAACCAAGTAGTTTTGGTGTCCAAACCTGATAAAACTGCGATGGTTTGACAACATTCATGAGATTCCAAAAGTCATAATATGTTGTAATTAGGACTGTCAATCAATTTGAAAAAACAATCGCCATTAATCACAAATGAATTGCACATAAATGTACCTTAAAGGGATATTTTTCAAGTTTTTAATACTCTTACCTGATTCACATCATATTTGACAAATCATACCTTTCAGATCACATGGAACGGCTTTCTGGAAACTGTTGTCCCCCAAGGCTCAGTACTAGGACCGCTTCTGTTTTCATTATACAATAGATCACTAGGCTCTGCAATCACATCGCATGGATTCTCCTACCACTGTCATGCTGACGACACCCAACTGTTCCTCTCTTTTCCCCCATCCTCCTCCAACACCCATGATGCAACGCGCATCTCAGAATGTTTGGCATATGTCTCCGCTTGGACAGCCGTGTATCACCTCAAACTCAACTTTAGTAAAACTGAACTCCTCTTCATCCTGGGGAAAGACTGCCCTCACATGGACTTGTCAGTCATTGTTGAGGATGCCACGGTATCACCTTCGTCGATGGCGAGGGACCTGGGTGTAATCCTCGAAGAAAGACTGTCCTGTGCCCCCAACACCACTGCTGTGGCCCGATCCTTCAGATTTACCCTCTACAACATCCGCAGGATCTGGTCTTTCCTCACTAAAGATGCAACGCAACTCCTAGTCCAAGCTTTGGTCATCTCCTGCCTGGACTACTGCAACTCCCTCTTGGCTGGACTCCCAGCATCTAAACCCTTGCAGCGTGTCCAGCAGCACATCCAGCACATATCCAGTGCGCCTCATTTGCAATCTTCCCAAATTCTCCCATGTGACCCCCCTCCTCCATGACCTCCACTGGCTTCCTGTTGTGGCCCACATGGGGACTGCAGATGGAAAGTAGCATTTGCTAAATCTGGTAAAGAGCATCTTTTCGCAAGATTAATGCATTTTGTACATTGTCCCTGACAAATAAACTAATAAACTAAAAAAAAAACACCATCCGATTCAAGACGATGGTGCTTGTCTTCAAAGTCGTCAACGGAACTACACCCATTTACCTCCAAACACTGGTCAGACCACACGCCCCAGCGAGAGCACTTCACTCATCTACATCAGCTGGTCGACTGGTACCCCCATTGCTGAGAGTAAACAAAGCCCACTCAGCAAATTTGCGACTCTTCTCTGTTTTGGCACCTCAGTGGTGGAACGAACACCCGACCAATGTCAGGACAGCGGAATCACTCTTCATCTTCCGCAAAAGACACATTTGTTCAGATTTCACCTCAATCCCACATAGCATAAAAAAATTATCCTGAAAGTGTAACATGACAAACTCAAGCCCAACAGATTGGCGTACTGACCTGAATTTAACATTCCTTAGTAATACTAGCACAATGTAGTGTCCAACTTTACACTGGTAAAGGGTAACTAAACAATGTTAATTGGCCTGCAATTTTCTAACACCGTTGTAGTTTGTCTCATGTAGAGTTGTCCAGGCGATTCCATTGTAAACTATCAGCATGGCCTGCTTTTGGGAGGGAAGCACATCAGCTGTGTGCTTGGTGATACTTGAGACTCAATGTACTCTGGTGGTAACTGAGTTCACATCGACAGTAAAAGCAAATAAATTTGTTCTTGTAGAGAGACGATCTGGCAGGTCTTTGAAGCTGAACCTGCCATTCAAAAGACTGTATTCTTTGTCCATTTCTGCTCAAGGAGGTCTGTTTTTGCTGCCATCCACAACATTACTGCTGCATCGCTTCCTGATCTCCCAAACTACAGGGAGGGCTGAGGGTCATAATGTGTGTGTATTGTTAATTGTGCAGCAAACAAATGTACGTGGTTCGTGTTAAGGTGTTATTGCGTTAACTTTGACAGACGTAACATGTGAACTGTTTGTCGGTAAGCCCTAATTTGAAAGTCGATATTACGTTATTATTATTATTATTACGTATTATTACAAACTTGACCTAAGAGCCCTTCACATGGAAAACTGACACTAGAGCGGTTGTTAGAGTGTCGTAGTTTGAAGCTTAAGGCCACTGACCAAGCTGCTGCATTTTACCAGTTTGGAGTGAGAACGTGTTTTCCAAGCAGATGTACATAGATACCTTTTGATATATTTCAATAAAGTAGAAGTACAATTCAGAATATCTTCAACAGATAAGTGATGAAAGTGATTAAATATCTCAAGGTCCACTTACAAGCTTTTTCTTGGATTTTAACTGTATTTCATGGTCATCTGAACAAGGAAGACAATAAAAGGACAAAAATTGTGCCAAGTTGTGATGTTGCAACACCAACAAAACTACATATGGCAGACAACACAGGAGAAGTTTCAGATGTATTTTTAGCAATTTGTCTCATATGTGAGGGAACACATATGCCTTTATTTGAATCAGTCCAGCTGACCAGACAGGCAGCATTCCCCAAATGCTTTATGCTCATAAACAGAACCAAGATCATATTTTTATGCTTCAAGTTTTAAAGCTCATTTATGCAACATTCGATAATGTATTAAGATATAGATGGGGTCCTCTGTTCCTATACTGCATTAATGTGTGCTGGATTTGTGCACATTTGTTGAAAGCTCCAAAAACATAAGGGGCAGCATATCACCAGAGTAACCAACACTTGCTGCTGCACTCAGGCTATTCTTGGCTGTAGCTAGCTACTGCTAGCTAATTAGCCATTGCTCATTTAGCTGTGGAGCCAGTGGCCCTAGTGGACTGAGTCACAATGGGGGGCAGATGCCAGCTCACCAGGATTTGTTAGCCTGAGAGTGAACACAGCTGGACACCAGTTTGGGGCTCTGAGACCACCAAAGGTCAGTTTGAACCTGACCAAGGCTTTAACCAGAACACAGGGAGGTTAATCCTTTTTAATCAATGAGATGTTTTGTTTCTTTATCTATATTTCATGAAATGTTCTGTGTTGAATGTGTAAAATCCACTGTTATCTCTGGAGTTAATTGATACTCTCTTCTTGTCCTGCACTCCTGAGTGACATCTAATAGCGCCTTGTTAAACAGATGAATACACAGTCTAGATCTGGCTGTAATGATGTCAGTGATGTGACTAATGACCAACGGTGACCTCTGGGTATAAGGCTGGCAGACGGGCTGATGGGTGATGTGTGAAGCGACAGGAGATGAGCTGCTGAATAATGGGCCCTTGTCAAAGTCTTTTTCTCTGCTTTAGAAGAGATGGCACACAAGGCAGCGCAGCCTGGGCTCCCATGATTGATGCCTACTTCGGGACTTAGACGCTGATAGACTGTTGGTGGTCCCTGAATGTGAATGAAATGTAGTTCAGTCGTGTCACAATGCCACAGTCATCCACAATATCTTTATTTGCTATAGTGGCAAAGGCATTTCAAAATGCCATGTTTTGCAAATCTATTTAAGCTCTGTGAGGATATCTGTAAGACAAGTTGTGGTGCAATGAATTTCAATGAGGTCCATGCGCTTAGAAATACAATGAAAGAGGTGTTTCTGATGGAAACTGAGGCACTGGGATGTTAACTTTTATAGCTTATCTTCACTGTTTATATTACCCAGCAGTAGAGCTGGAGGCTTGTCTTTCATTCTCTACCTCCTGCTTTTCTTTCTCCTATCCTTACTTCCTCCTTTCTGACCACTGCATACCAACCATCTATTTTCTCTTTGCTTTTGTCAAGCAGTGAAAAACCCAGCACGAGCCAGACTTTCCAAGCGTTCCGTTATTTACCACTTTTCATCTTGAATAAATCACCTGCGAGCCAAAGTAGGTAGCCTATACCGCTGGAGAAAACACCCGTCCATTATAACGCGGGAGCAGCTGTGATGGATAGAGGTGAGAGGTGAGGGCAGACAGGTCAGCCGACAGCAGAGGGTCCACTGGACAATAGAGTGGAGAGCTTGGCCGTAAGAGGCAACTTCCATCTGCATTAAGCAGCGTTGGCTGGTTTAAGTGGTTCTCCTCTCCGCCCTCTTCTCCATTATATTTTTTCAATCATTTTCAAGGATGAGCCATTAGGACCCGTCTCCATGTCACCATCATAATCCTGTGGAAAAAACGCCAGAGTGATGCTCCTTTATTTGTGGTAATTAGCCTCTGACTAACCTTTAAAATGCATTTTTCAGCCACTTTTGTCCAGTAGAAATCTCAACATTCCAAATACCTATTTTCCTAACCAAAACCTTGACTCTATGAGTGACATGTCAAAATCCTTTTTGTTGAGGTTACGACAAACCATGGCTCATTCAAGAATTGAAGTTTCAAGCCAAGATAGTCCCCTACATCAGTGTTCTGCAGAATGTTATTCTGTGAATGTGACACCTTACTCCATGTTGTTATTCAAATGCCAGGTTAATATACTGAATGTCAACATGCCTTTTGGACTAATATTAACGTTATGAGATTCTTCCGGTTTGGTTACATTGAGACACAGAAAAGCTCATGGTTCAGTCACATCACTTACAAAACCGAGTTACATAGTTCATGTTAGATTACTGACGTACATAACTTCAAAACAAGTCACTTTGGATTTGATTACACACAGGACTCAAACCCCTGTGTCCTGTATGACCCATTCAACAGCCACAACCACCAACCAACTATTCTCACCCTTTATTCTGCTGCACTAGAGGGGCTGACCTGGCACTGACCAGGCTGCTGTATTGGACCTGTAAGAGATGGTAAGTACTAGCTTGACCCCCCTTCTTTGTACAATGTGGGATAAAAACAACATGGTAACCTATGTGACGGAGCTGCCAATGAGCCAACAGGTGAAAAACATGAACAAAAGCTAATGTCAAGTTAACTAACTTGCTTCCACTTTAATTAATACAAATTTACAATAGTCCTCCCAAATTTTAAATCAAAAGTACTTGAACCTCTAATGGAGACTGTCTTGTTCTAATTCAGCCCTGCTTGTTTTTGGAATTTAATTCATGCCATTGGTACTGATGAAGTCATATTTATTACTATATTTCATGCCTTGGCTCAGGATGCTGCTGTACAGCTTGTTTGTGGAAGATTAGTGACTACTTTGCAAACAAGTGATGTTATCTCAGCCCACTGGCAGTTGTTTCATGGCGCAGAGTCAAGCAAAACTAATTTGCATGCAGTTATTGTGGCATATGTAGCAACAGACTGGCTGCAGACACAATTCTGCTGCTGAAAGGTCACAGTTTCAATCCTCACAGCAGCCCATCAACGACCAAAAGAGTCCCTAGGCGAGATAGTGTACTAAAGCATACTGGATTGACAGCATTACAGATGGCAAATGTCTTGACTTGATAAGCTATTCTGGACTGTGTTGGGCCATGATTTGATTGTGAGATAGAGGGGAATAACATAGTTATTAAACAACTGCTATTAAAAACAATTTAGCTAAAATATGTTGCTGTCTTTTAGAATGATAACAGTTGTAGATTTAGTCATGTTCAGGCATAAAAACAACTAGGGAAGGGTTAACGAAAAATCATATGATGGGTTAAAATATGAGCTTAGTTTAGGAAGAGAGACAAGAGACAACTGCTTCTGTCATTTTTCTTTGGACAGTCTAAAGTGTTTGGAAACTTATCTGTTTGGGCAGGTAGTATAGCCTACAGTGGGTTTATCAGTGACTTTTTAGTGAAAGTGAAACAGCTTCCTACTTAATCTTAAAATGAGGAGCTTAAGGAGAGAATCTGTACCAGATCCGTAAAGCTGTGGGCTGGAAACCAAAACACTGAGCTTAAAGATGGTTAAACACAGAACTGAAGGGACCTGCAGTGTCATGTGACTATGACTATGACGGGTTTGAAGAGACACCGTTGCACATTAGACATAGCCATTGAGCTATTGTTAATGCTTTAACCGTTGCACATGAAATCAACAATAATCTTAAACTCAGCTCAGGTCTCCTACAAAAAACTGACAAAAAGAAAACATCACACTTATTTGCATGTCTTCACACTGGCTTCTAGTTTTGTCATAAAGGCTGCTAACAAATATATCTCTCAATGGTTTAGGACCAAAATCTCTAGCATTCTGCCAACTGTTGCCAGAAGGCAAACTATAGATGTCACTTTTGGCTTTCCGTAGTCTCACAACCATAACATTTTTAATTTCTTTCCTTTTAACATTTTTGTACTGTATTCATTCTCTAATGTTGCAATTTATTATGGAAAACACTTTGAATTGCCTCTGTGTATTAAATATCCTCTAAGAATAAACTTTCCATGACTGGCTCAAATGACTTGATATTTTAACAGATTACAGTCGCTATTCTTCCTCATGTTCAATACCCCGGGAAAAAAGTTGCAGAAGAAGTGTGTAGCACTCTTCTTCTGCTTGTAGGCATGTTCATCTGTTTAAAAAAAAACGTTGTTAATGATTCATCTTCTCCTGTGCAGGGATGGAGAAATGAGGGTACAGAAGCACAGAGAGAAGGATGGAGGGAAGATGGGGACTACTAAGTGTTTATTAATGATAAACTAGCTTCAGAGACTCCAGAGGGCTCAGTGATCTCCTGAGGTGTAGAATCTGCTCTATTTATTCTCACAACCTGTCAGCCATTTGAAACAAAGAGAGAATATATCTGGAGCCCTGCTGTGCTCGCTTATGGAGCCTTGCAAATGTCTCGCAAACATGAATTACATCCAAATTTACCCCAGAGCGTTTCTTTAATGGTGGCTGGTCTGTTTGAATTCTAATAGACTCAGATCATTGATGTAGACACAGAGTAAAGAATAAGATTAATGTAGACTTTCAGTTGCAATGATGGGGTAAGTGCTTATAGAAATAAGACAACAAAATAATGTATGTGTCACAGAAGGTTGAATAATAACATTATCCACAGCAGTGGTTCTGAATCTTGGTTCTCAGAAACCAAGATACCACTGTGTATCTGTCCCACAAGGTCATTAATTACATCCTAAGCACAAATCAGACCTTGATTATTTGACTACAGTGAAAAGCAGCAGGAGAATGTGCACAGAGGACCAGGACTGACATTAACTAAGCTTGAGTAATGACACTGACAGGTAATAAAGAAAGGGGAGGGGGAAGCATGTGTTTTTATGTTTGTGTGACTTAACGTGATCATCAGAGTAAATACTGTCATCTCTGAATAGCACAGGACGACATAGCGACTGTTACACCACCCCAAATGTATGGTTGGGTGCAACTTTGTTATGGTAGAAATTGGTGCCCTTCCATCATGATTGAAAATCATAATTTTTGAAAAACATATTTCAACCTGCTGACTGACGCCTGACTCACTGAGCAGTAGGGGTTTCAGTTTGGAATCTTGTTCCGAGTATGGAAAATATTTTGTCAGAATTGCTTTTAAATTTACATTTTTACATTGCTGGTGGAGATCTACTAAGTGCACTCTTCTAGAAAAAAAAAGGTTTCTCCTACTTTTTGTCCACCTGAAGTTCAGCCTAACAGGCTGGAAACACAACACTGTCACATTCATTTGGTATAATGTTGATAATGCTGACATATTATCAATCAGTAACCTATTTACACATCTGGAAGAAACAAAGCAACAATATTGTTCATTCGGCCTCATGTCTTTTGCAGCTCCAAGCCACTCGTTTGTCTGAATGCCATTTGCTGCTGGGAAAGTGTCATGTTTTTCTATGAAAATAGCTGTTGAGAGCAGTGATAGTGAGAGTGATCAAAATAGTGATAATTCTCTGTGGGTTTGTCACTATGAGAAACACCTTTCAACTACACACAGTCATTTCACCAATTAAGATAAAATAGTTGATTAGTGCAGCTTTACGTGAGTAATTTTAGTTGCCTTAAGCAAACCAGAGGAGGCAGATCTGAAAATGCTCATATGAATAAAGTTCATATGAATCATTTTGTAAAGTCGAATCTCACCCCGTCTATAGCACAATCATCTGCTTTTCATTTTCTACCCATTTTTTCTTCAATTTCAATCAAAGGAAGTTTAATAGGAGATGTCCTGTACTGTACCAGTGTGAAAGAGTGTCTGCTAACAGCTGGACACTAAAGAGAAGTGACAATTCATTTCAACCAGTTCATTCCTTTTACAATAACTACTTTATAGTAAAAATGGTGAATCCAAAATAACAGTTACACTTACCTGCATTTACTTTGGAACATTTTACCATATTTGCTTTAGTATTGCTTCATCTGATCAAGAACTTTGGAGCCGTGTTTTTACAAATGGGTATCCAGTTTATTTGTATCATGGATCATGAATTCATCAAAGTGGTTGAGGAATGTTTTATTTTATATTTCTGAATAATGTTTCCTTCGATTGCGTAAGATAATCGACGCGTCCAATTATCCACATGCACATTCACAGACATGCTGATGATGTACACATAATGTACACTGTATACACGTACTTACTGCCAGTTTCACTCTATTGCATTGATTGACAGTTGTTAGCTGAACCACTTAAAGAAATGAATCAATGTAGCAACAAAGGCAATCAAGAGGAAGACTACCAAACATGGACTATAACAATGCTCAATGACACACACAATGGGTTTTGACGAGAAATACGTACTGTAAATATGTCTGTTTATGCATATCCTCACCTGGAGAACTTTAAGATCCTTTGGCCTGCAATTTTGCCAGATGGACTTAAATAACAGGTCTCAGTAGGAGACTTAATAAGAGGGAAACCTACATGATGGACTGATAATCTGACATATGTAATGAAGTCAAGTGTTCTTTCAAAAAGATAGACCACAACATGATTTAGAGCAATTCTAAACCCTTGGTTTAAGATCCTACATTCAGTTAGATTCTACTTGATTATAAGCACAACTGTTATCCTCCCTGAATACACCCTCAAATGATGGTGTTGTTTTATTCCTCTCACAGCTCACCCTTGTCTGACCTGGATCTCGGCAGCTTTACTGCACATCTGTATGCCACAAGCACCGTCAGCCTGAAACACAGTGAGGGCAGCCTCAAAGCAACAGAGAGAATAGCTAAAGGTTTGTGTGCTATCCGTTCAGGGTAGTAATCACACACTGCAGAGATGCACTCTTTGGAACAGTAGCGGGGGAATGTAATGGCTTCCATGTGCATGTGTAACAGAACATGTGCCTACACTGCTGTGGTCTGAACACACTGAGCAGCCATCAGTCTCAGACATGTTTCTTTCCTCTTTCTTCTTTTTCTATGTTCACACTTGCTGCTAATATGCATTGCTTTTGTGCATGTAGATTTTGCGAGTGTGTGGATGGTGTGTCCCTGGTTTCTTCACATTCCTCAGCTCTATGTGTGTGTGTGTGTGTGTGTGTGTGTGTGTGTGTGTGCGTGCGTGTACATCTGTGTGTTCACATTGACGTTGCTTACACACGTTTGGTCTGCTGAGAGGCAAAGCTATAGCCTCAATACCAGCAGCCTATAATTACAGAGGCAGCTTCAGTGTGAGAGCGGAGAGCCTGCTGGGTAATTGGCACTAAGAGCACCAGAGGAAGTATGGCTCCTTTACGTCCAGCACTTATTCAAATAGTTCAACTCGAGCCATTCCAGAAATTGAGCAGGAAAAAAAACCTCAGACACTGGCAGCCCCGCAAGACTGATTGCATCTGAGTGGCAGGAAAAAGTCCCCTTCTGCCCCTCTGCAGCTACAGCAACAAGCTGACATGAAGCGAGTGTTTGTCATGCGAGAAAGTATGGGATTTACCTGTGATTGAGATATGTTTGTCACTGTTTGATTGAGACAGCTTCCAAACCTGATACCGACGCAGTTGAGCTACTATATGAGTTACAATTGTCATATGACTATTGGTTGATACATTAGATTACCATCAAATGCGTATTTAATTCAGTCTGCAAAATGAAATATTGGAAACACCAGTTGAACTCAGCATTATAGGTATATAAAGAGATATTTAATGTTTCATGTTACATCTTTTGATGCTGTATATTACATCATTGTATCTTTAATAGTTAATGTAATTATTTCACCAAAATCCTTTTAGTAATGCTTGAAAAAATGTTTTTACTGCAAAAGAGTGTAATGTGTAGTGTAGTGGGAATGTATGGGAAGACATTTTATTGCAAAAGAATAGCTTGGAGGAGCTCATTTAAAAGGAAATTACACTCAATGTCAGTCACACTGTAACTTCAAATTGTCACTGCTAATTAAACTTCAAATTGTCACTGCTAATTAAACTTCATAAACAGACATTTAAATGGCCATCAACGGCTCACTCTAAAATCAAGGGTTTTATGGTCTGCTTACTGCCCAGTTTAGACCATGTCCACACGTATCAAAACAATCTTTTCTTCCTTCCTTGGCATCGTTTCAAGAATATTTGCGTCCAAACGGATCCACTGAAAACGATTCAAAATGCTGTAGTTCATATTCCAGGCCTATAGGTGACGCTTGAAATTCACCAAAAATGGAGAAGAAGAGACGGAGCATGAGCATAAAGCTTGCACGCTGTTTACAAACAGACAGTAGAAGAAGAAACCGAACAAGAAGAAGACCAAAATGACTAGTGCAAGGAAACCAGAATCGTTTGTGTGGACCGATAATGAGGTCGAACTGCTGCCGCGACTCACACTCGACTACAAGGAGAGGAAGTTGTAAGCAACACGAACACAAGCAGATCCGCCATTGTTGTAGTTGTTGTTGTTGTTGTTGTTGTTGTTGTCATGAGACGTCGCGTGGTTCAGAGGTCGAAGGCTAGAGGTCGAGGGGTGGGGCGATGGCGTCCTCGTTTCCGAAAGTATGCAGATTCGCTGCTCACACGAGACTGCGAGGGCTGCGTTTTCAGATTTTTCCACCCTGAGACCCGGTTTCAAAAAAGTGCGTTTATAGGATCCATGTGGACGATCGGCCAAAACGATGCAAAACATGTGCGTTTATGCAAAAAGTGGATAGCCCTTCAGTCAATTTTATTTTGTCAAATATTTTGCAAAACCTTATTAGAAATGTTGTATAAGATCAAGGCTGTCATGCACACGTGAACAAAGGTCCAATCCAAATGTCCCTCTGAAAGCCTGGCACTCTGAACCATCATGGACGTAGATGACATCAACTAATAAGTGTTTAAGTAAGAGAGGCTGCAAGGGGGCAAAATGACAAAAATAGGAAAAGGACAACACTTTGAGACTCATCACATTACTTTGTGGGTTTGAGACTTTGTGGGTTTGAAGCTTGGGGCAGCTGTAGCTCAGTGGGTAGAGCAGTTCAACTGGTGATTGGAAGATCGCTGGTTCAAATCCAGGCTCCCCTGGGCGGAACTAAGCTACATGTCAAAGTAACCTCAAAATTGCTCCTGATGTGCAGTTGGCACCTTGTGCGCCCTCTGTCTTCAGTAAGGGTCCTGCATTGAGCTGGCGACTCATCCAGGGTGTACCCTGGCCTTAGCCCATAGAGATAACTGGGATTGGCTCCAGTAACCCCTTGAAAAAAAGGGGCAACATCCCCGTGACCCTCACGGATAAAGCGGAAAGAAAATGAGATGAGATTTGAGACTTTTTATTAATGTTTTGTTTTCATTAAAAAAGTTCCATAATGTTTCAATAGCTTATTACTTGTTGTTGTTTACCAAACTGAGTGATTTAAGTAGAGAATCAGATCAAAGAGAAAATGTCAGATTTTAGGTGAGACTGAGACGATACACCGATCTCTCAATCCGATGTTGATTCGATACGTATTGCGATTTTTGTTGTTTTATTTTTACCACTAGGCAATGACAGAAGTTGAATCTATGTATTCACTGCAATTTGGTGTCAGTTTCACAGAATTGTACACAAACTGAGAAACACTGAACAAAAAGTGCATAAAGTCTAAGCATAGTGCCTCTTTTGTAAACACGCTGACTGTAACTTGTCCACATGAGCAATCACATAAATTGACAAAAGTTCAGACGGTTAGAAAACAGCATAGTTCTAACAAGTTTTTCAGTCTGTAAATTAAATTTACAGAACTATTTAACAACTATGAAAACAAATGAGTGCCTGTTTCTTTATAAACGGTTCAAATAAAAATAAAATTTTCATGTGAAAAGCACCACCACAAGGAGGCATGAAGGAGGCAGGGATATCTGTTAAGTGCGGCTTATTTTTTTTCATTAAAATATCGAAATTTGGTGCCAGCGTATGGATACTCATATTGCATGAGGAAAGACGACGATATATTGTCAATTGATATCTTGTTCCATCCCTTATGTTAGGTAGTGACTTTGAAAATGTCTGTTTTTGAATAAGAACCACACATACAATAATGACATTTATCAGATACTCACGAATGCCATCACCTGGATTATCATGTCCTTTTAAATGTTTTATTTATTTATTTATTTTAATCTAATTTAATTCTATACACTATTTTAATCCCAAATATGGGAAATTCTTTTTTCCACTCACATTACACACAGGTGCGCACACACACAGAGGAGATGAGCTAAGGGGCTGCCACACATGCCACGGCACCCAACGAGTGGTCAGTGCCTTGCTCAAGGGCACCTTGGCAATGCCCAGGATGTGAACCAACTGCCAGTCCACATCATTATTTATTTATATTTTTTTTTTGGTCCGAGTGAGACTTGAACTGAACCTCAAAGGAGTCTCACTCTATGAGTCTTGGAGTGTTCACACTGGGATTGGGACATAGCCGGGTAGCTATTGTTATATCTATACCACTGTTATGCCAACACACTGTAGTTTAAATATATGACTGCAAAACAAATGAAGACGAATGGAAAGTGAATTTGACATATGGTTTGACTTTTCCTTTGTGTTAGTGATATCCTGACTAGGCAACACAAATCAGCCTTGTCCATCTGGTGCGACCTCTTTAGAGCAGTTAATTACAGCACAAGGTGATAAATACACATACTGACAGACACACACACACACGCCTTTCCAAGCCAGTAAAATCTGAGACATCCCTGAGGAACATGGTGGCTTGCAGAGGGCTGCAGCCGTGTCTGAGCGAGCCGAGAATTTACTGCGAGTAAAGTCTGCTTTCTTACAACCAGCTCAAACAGTCAGCACACACCAACTCACTGTAACAAATCTGAGAGGCCGTCTGAGCAGAGCTAGTTATAAAGTACAAAGACAGACATCTGTAATATGTTACTTGGGTTTTTATGGAGGAGGATGAAATCTCTTCAACTGATACAGAGCAACCAGCAGAAATGGGTCATGTTTATTCTGCCTCCTCTGATACACATTTACCAACATATTTACTCTCAGGAATATGTTTATGTACTTTGAGAGGCAATGGACTATTTGGTTGAAATGTACATTCAGGGAAATACAGTGTGTGCATATACACATTGCCTGGCCAAAAAAAGTCAGCACCTGGATTTAACTAAGCAAATCGATAATCGATAAGAGCCTTCCATTGGATAATTACTGCAGTGATTCATATGATTCGGCTGGCAACAAGTTTTTTAACCCCAACTGATGCAGTGAGGAGCTTCTCATTTCTTAAACAAACATGTCAGAAGACACATCCTGTGATCCTGGAAAAGATATAACTCTGTTCCAGAGTTCCAGATATTACTCTGTTCCAGAGTTCCAGAGTGATGGGCATGTCAGGTAAGAAGAGAGGCAGATTAAGTGATGCACCCATCAAGCCTAGCACCTACCGTACAAGCCTGTGAGGGCAGTGTTATGATCTGGGGTTGATTCAGTTGGTCAGGTTGAGGTTCAGCTACGTTACGTGCCCAAAAAATGAGGTCAGTCGACTACCAGAATATATTGAATGACCAAGTTCTTCCTTCCATGGATTTGTTTCTTCCGACAGCAACAGCAAAAGTGTGCTGTAATCAAAGCTAAAGGCCGTCCGCTGAAATATTAAAGTGTGTGACTTATTTTTTGGACAGACAGTGTATATACAGTCGTGGTCAGAAGTTGACATACACCTGTAAAGAACATGTATATCATCTACAACTCTCATTTTCTGTGATTGAACGAGTGGAACACAAACTACTTTGTCGCAAAATCATGAAGTTTGGTTCAGTAATTAATTCAAGTCCACTGAAAATATAATACGTTCCATTAAACATGCAGAGGACACATGTGAACACATCCGCACACCCTTTGAGGGAACCCCTCCTGGATGCTCATTTGCACCAACACAAGACCACTCAGCTAGCTTTTCCTTGAGTTACAAGCAGGAGCTTTTGATCTGTGTGTGCAATAAAACAACACAAGTAGCCTTGGTCCTCCTGCTCTGACCCTAAACATTTCGACCCACCCAGCACAAAACTGGTCATACATCAGGACCCTCAGTGTGTACAGCTGTAAATCCTATTCTATTGCTCTGCCCCAGAAAGATAGGGGCATTGAAACAGAGAGCCACACAGGTCAGGCCAAAGCCTTGTGAGGATAAAGGAGATAAGGTTCAGCACACGTATGAGGGATTTATGAGACACTGATGTGAATGTAAAACACTGAAAGCAGCCCATAGGTCCTCTCAACTTTCAGTTTTCACTTGTTCAAGGCTGAAGCCCAGCTGCAGATACAGCTCCCTGAATCTCCTGACTCTTCTCACTGTCTGCAACCAGAGGGTCCACACTGATATAAACATTGGCAAGGATGCACACAAACAGCCACTTGTTTCTGTATGCCCTCTATAAAGCACTTTGGGATGAATAAACAAATGCATTGCAAATACATTTGGCTTTGACCTGACTTGCTTCCTTGGAGAAGCTCTGTATCAATCCGTCAATCACCACTGCTAACACTGAGACTGTGGACATGGCTTAAAAAACAGAATACTGCAGTAAAATTGGGTATAGTGTGAAGCCAGCAGGGATTTGTTGAATCTGAACATTTTCAGAGTTCAGTTTGGCAAACTGAGTCTGTGATGGGTTTTGGAGCCTTGCAGCGTGATCTAAGCCCAGTGGGCCGCAGCAACAGTTGAAAACATAAACTTGAATCAACGTCTGCAAAACCCTGCAGAGGCAAAACAGAACTTTTCCTCAACTTTCAGCACATTAAAGATATCATTGCTGCATGCCGCTGCTCTTAGATGACCAAGTTTGTGTTCAAATCATCCTTTAATAATTTGTGTGTGCGTGCGTGCGTGCGTGTGTGTGGAATGTATAGAAACATCTTTTGCCTTTTCATCAGTGAGAGCCCAGGAGGGTTGGGGATCACTGAGGTTCCTGTTGTGTGATTGGCAAGCACTGCTGCTTCTGTAATCTCATTGCATGGCAGACTGGTGCAATCTGTGGAGTCAAACAGACTAAGGCCTTTACATTGACATGCTAGGAGAGTCCTAGGACTGAATGGATGGAGACCAGTGATTTCCTCTTCTATACTATACAACCATGCTAGTGTCTGACAGGGAGTCATACAAAGAGTTTAGTGAGTGAATGTCGAGGGTCAAGAATGATCTTGCTGTAGTGTAGACAGTATGTCGGTGTCAGACCCAAACAGACAATCTAAACATGAGGACAGATGGTGAAAAGACTTAAAGCAGCACAATATAATCCCAGTTACTAGCTTTTTGAGAGCTTTGGATATTTTTGTCATATTACAGAATTTGCTTTCAAGGTTGTTGGATTTAGGGAAGACATACTTGATGAGATGCATTTCAGGATTACATAACTACTAAAGTTGTGACCTTGTGCAACCTTCAACTCTTCAAAAAAGTCTTGACTCTAAACTAACCCTAAACAAACGGATTCTGTTCTGTCTGTTGCCAGCTTATGCTACAGATAGAGACAGCAAGACACCTATTTGAAATAATGTTGGTCTCAGCAAGATTGGGAAGGAAGAGATCAGAGATTTGAACCTTTACAATCTACAAAATGACCCAAATGACTGCCAAAACATTTGTACACTAAATCTATTCTTGGAAAATGATGTTAGCTAAAATGTAACTCTAGTTTTTTAAAGTTGTTCAGAAAAAGCTGCGCAACTTTAGTAACTGTAGCTGAAAGGAAGGAAGTCAAAATGACTTTTCTTCATGAAGTCTTAATTCAGATACATTCATCTCTTAATTCAAAGGTCCTATTTGTGAAAAAGATAGATTTTTGAGTCTCATCCCCCTCATTCCCCCCCTTTGGGATCGTAGGACAGGTTGGCCTCCACCCCAAAGCACCAGTTTTTGACAAGTTGGGAGTGAGACTCAAAAAAAGTTTTGTAGTAATATGACCTTTAAAACTGCTCTCATATATTTTTTTCCTATTAACAATGGGTCAAATTACACTGAACTAACAATGAACTTTGCAATTTCCCTCAGCGCTTCAGATAATTTTTTAGTTCAGCTCACTGTAAAACTTTACTGTTGTGGTTCAGTTTCATCAAGCTAATTTCCAGCAGCAGCAGCTTCTGTTTTGTTTTTACAGACAGACAAAGTTAGTGAGTAGTTGAGCCATACAGTTCCCTCGAGATTTGGTGGGTATCATAACAAAACTACAAAAAGTGGATAGTGAACTTTGGCTGCAGGGTACAAGATTAATGAGAGCTGAATTTGAAATTTTTGAAATTTCTTTGAAATTACCCACA
>OMLP01015285.1:0-46450 GCA_900302685.1 Spondyliosoma cantharus | reverse complement strand
CTACTCTGTTGTGCAATGCGTCAGAAGTTCCTTACCTCCATGATTCCTATGTAATACGAGAATGGAGTGATTCGCAGCCCTTTGACCATGATGTCAGACAGGTGGTAGGGGTACAGCATCAGGTGATCCCGGCTGTACTTCAGGAGCTCCTCATAGTACTTGCGCTCATCCTTCCTCACGTGGCGCACTGCTCATAAAAACACACACACACACAGCAGTCAGGTCATGGCCAGGGGTGAGTGTTCATAGAGTAACATAATCTATAACAGATCAATGCAGGTTAAATAAAGGAGTATTGATACTGAACAAGCTCCAGAAGGTCACAATTAATTACATTAAGTGTTTACTATTACACAGCTATTTAAAGACTGTTATTTTCAGAGACAAATTACTTAAGGTGTATTATAATCAGTGTGATGGTTACTGAAGACAAAGATGTTTAAGGCCAGTGTCAATATTGGTAAATCATTTTGAATGATATAGATGTATCTAGTTGTTTATGACATACCTAATGTGTGAATAATTACATTTATCACACCATGTTGCCAGTAGGCTTTATTGAGGGGCTGTTGTATCATAATGCATTCCTTTTGGCGAAATGCACCTGATACCCTGCCCTATTCAAGAGTCATAAAATGCAAGAGGATCTGTTCACCCTTTTGTCTTCAACAACATCGCACCTCATCATGATGTGTCTTCTAGTAAAAGGTGTATGTTTAGCACTGGCTTGAGGAACAAACTTCCTCACCTAGGTTATTGCGGAATCGCAGCTGGTGGCGGATGCTGTACAGCAGTACATATTTCTCATATTCGCGCTGAGAGT
This sequence comes from Spondyliosoma cantharus, assembly GCA_900302685.1. Classification (NCBI taxonomy): domain Eukaryota; kingdom Metazoa; phylum Chordata; class Actinopteri; order Spariformes; family Sparidae; genus Spondyliosoma; species Spondyliosoma cantharus. Next base: position 45,627 of record OMLP01015285.1, on the reverse strand, counting down.
TCCCCAAACTCTGCAGAGGAGAAAACACAGCACACAGGTGAGGACCATGTTAGATTAACCTGCAAGGAGGCAAAATGAGCTCAATCTTCTATGCAAGTTCTATTCACAGTTTCAAGACAATTCAAGACAATGATATCAAAACACTTTAACTCAGTGTGCAGTTGTGTTCACTGAGTGTTGTTTTGAAATGTTTTAATCCTGCATATTTTGTGCATAAAGCTAAAACAATGAAGGTTTGAAAATAACATTTGGACACAAGAACCCAAGACAGCAACTCAAGGTAAGGCAATAAAGCAGGGCCCGTCTTAAGGCTACTGATATTGTGCTAGTGCCAAACAGATTTTTAAAGAATGCACCAATCAAAAACCCCAACACTGACCTTATTAGGTGGATCAGGTATCAGGTAAAATCCTTCTTTTAAAGACTCAATCAATACATGATTTTTGGGGTCAATATAGATATAAAAAAGTCTGATATTGATATACCAGCAGATAAGACACATTTTTTGCAATGATCCCTCAAATGTGGTTATCAAACACTGACAAAGGTATGTAGCAGAAGCAGGATCTTTTACAATTGCTTATGCTTTTTAATTTATTTTTTCCTTTCCTTCAGTGTTTATGGGTTCTTGTGCGTGTAAAAGATCTTGAGAGATGAAAGGTCATACCAACAGAAGCTCCCCTCTCCCACAGAAAACACTGCTGCTGAAGAGCCTCGCCAGTAGTCCCGCCTTTAATTCTGTGATTTTGTGACATCACGTTGCGTTGCCATGTGACATATTTGCATTATTAATGCCAGGCAGGTAGTTTGGCAAATAAGATGTTATTTAGATCAGCTAATCTGTTGATGATGCCGTTGCTGGGTCAGGCATGTGTGAGTTGACCAATCAGAGGAGACTTGGTATTCAGGAGGGGGGGGGGGTTAAAGAGACAGGAGGGGAATACAGTGCTGCAGCATTGGACAGTGTGAGAAAATTGATTTGTTTTCTGAGCACTAAAGCATGTAAATCTATTCTAGTAGTAATCCAAAGCAAAATTATGAGCCTGAAAATGAGCAGAATAGCATCTTTTTCATAGCATGTTTTTTCTGCATTGTAATCTCTATCTCTAAGGAAAGGTTTTCATATCGGGCAACATATATGCCTAACGATATATCTGTGTTAGGACAATATCAGATGATATTAGCTGCAAATTGATATATCATTTGGGTTCTCCTGTCTTTATCACTGTCATTGTAAAAAACACTGTTTGCTGTTAGTGCACATTCGCTCAGTCACAGTCGTCTGAAACATATATACAAACGGTGAGGAATACAGATTTTCAATTTCAGAGATTAAGACACCGAGAAGAACTTGGAAACTTGCACAGACACTGGAGTTCTAGGGGCACCTGGAGGTCTGGGACACTAGGACAGTTTCTCACTGTTTCTGCATGGTAATCCAGTTTCGGCGAGGATGCACGCTGATGCTCAAACAGCAGCACAAAGCTCCTGTGTGTACTGTACATCCACCCGCCTCCACTTCACCGCGACATGTTGGCGTAATGGCTCAACGTTCATGCAGGAGGAGGGATCTCTGCAGGTTACCAAACAGCGAAACATCCTTCATATGTTTCGACATTGCATTTACATCACACGCTTATCACACAGGACTGAATGTACGAATTTGCAGGTGACATCCACGCGCTAACATCACGTGGCACCATCTATCAAACAATCAGTCATGTGACGCCAGTGAGGTTCGGCGGAGGCAGCTTAGCTTCACTGGCTGTAATGTAATGATGGTCAACTGTGGCTCCGGTGAAACCCCTGCCTGCAGCACAGAGGAGGTTAGCGAGCAGTGCGACCCTGACAGCTGCCTGTATGACAGAGAGCACTGCGGTGACATTGACAGGTTCACCCCCTCCCCCAGGACACAGTGGTGCCCCCCTCTCACCCTGCCCCGTGGGAACGTGAACACACCGTACCTGTTTGACATTAGCTGGGAGCTTGTTCCACGGATAATTCTGCCTGATGTGAAATTCCACGTCCGTGTTCATCGCTAGCTAGCTAGCAGGCTACGAGCAGAATCCCTCGAGACGATCGGAAACGGGCTCTCGGGCAAGTCCACGGTGACTTCACCCTCCCCCGACACCCAACAAGCGAAGCGAAGCGTCCCCCCCGATGCGAAGAGATGTTTTTATCCGCTGGTTATTTTCCATACACAATAAACGTCCACTTCCTTGTTGTATTTTCGAACAAGCCGTTCGTCACGCTCGTGGCCACGTTCGTCACTTCCTGTCGAGGCGTGACCGGTCGCTGTGAATGGAGCTGGAGAGCAAGGAGACGGATAAGAAGTGATGGGATTATCAAATCTGATCAGTGTCATGGGATTTCGACTTTCACCTTGCAAAGTGTTTCAAGACACTCAAAAAGACACCCAGCCTGCTGTGGAAGATGACATCATGGACGTATTAACCTGCTCCAGGCCCCCAGGGCAAAAATTAACTGCTGGCCCCCCTAGAGAGCCGAAACCACGCCCCTTTTCGTTTTCCCTCATGGGACCTTGTTTTGGAAAAGCTTTGTATGGTAGTGAATGAAGAGAGATAAATTATTGATCCCGTTTGAATTGTGCCATGACTCACACATATGATGAAAAATAATTTTCTATGTCAAGAAAGTGGCAGTATGTCATAAAACTAATTAAGTAAGGCTTTGAAAATAATAATTATAAAGACTACACAGCAAACAGTCCATTAGTGACGTCACCTCGCTGAACAGTCACCAGGCCCGTAATTTAAACATTGTAGAGCTGGTCCTGTATATAAGCAGCTCACAGAACTAACAAACTACCCTTTCACATCAGTTGTCAATACGACCAGATTTGCTTTGATGACTATCTTGGTCAATACTTTATCAGTGCAGAGTTTATGGCCATGTTGGCATTGGTGATGTATGTTGAGCGAGATGTAGTTCACTGAACGGTTTAAAACAAAACTAGATGATATTTTACTTTATTATGACAAACTTCAACTTACTTGACTGGGAAATGTATCTTTTAAATGGAGGAATTTAAGCAGGATCAAAATGTATTTGTCTTTCTCCATTCGCTGCCATGTTGCTGCCAAGTTTTTCCAAAGGTCCCATGGGTTCCACTGGAAGGCGTTTTTGTTTATTTAGTTTGTTTAGGCATAAAAAAAATGTAACTTCTGATAAGAATTTCTTTCTCAGCACTACACAGTGCACCATTAAGATAAAAGCATCAAGCAACGAGAGTGGATGCTTCAACGATAATACAAAATAAGATATATCAGCCTTGGAAAACCCTTGTTTGTGTTTATAGCACATGTGTAACAGTAATTAGATTGATCTTAACTGAATCATATCTATCATTTGAAATAAAGCTTTTATGATCTATAGCACATATTCTGTGTATGCAGGATATGAGTAATTAATGTCACACAATGTCAAAAGCAAACACAACCCATTCACATTTTCTTTAAAGCAGAAATATAGTTTTCATTTGGCTTTTTCAAATTGCTTCCAATAAGTCAGACTTACAACAAGATTTACCGCTGCACACTTTCAGTCCTGAGCTCTGTCAGTGCATTTAAATTTAGATTTAAGTCCCCATAGCCATGGATTTTGTGCAGCAGGGAGTTATCGCTAGATCAAGAAAGTGAGGTTTTAAGCTGGTACGATAAAGTGCAAGTGGAAAATTCAAGTCATCGTCTTGCACCTGAGCCATCATTTTTTAAAGAAACTGGACATTGTCAGATTTCCAGCTTTGCCCCTGAAGGAGTCCGTCAGACAAACCATGACCTACAAGTGTTAAGCTGTCACTTGGTAACTGGTAACCGAGTGTAGGATTTCACTGTGCGTGTGACAAAGTCCACAAAAGCTGTGTGCGCTCGCATGTCATGATGTCTGACCTGCTGACAGCTCACTTTCTTGCAGCTATGTCATTCAATCCGTCCAGATGTAACTCCAGTTCCCTGCCATGTGCCGCTAAGCAAACATGACGGTATTTCATCTCAGTGCCTCTGGAGCTGCGAGACGTACAAGTGTGAGATAAAGAAATGACAACTTTGAGATATCAATTGAGAGGAAAAGGAGGTTTAAATGCCTCAGAACCATATCCATCTCCAGAGGTCATGACATAAGAGGAGAAAACATTTCATTTTCCTTTTAATCTCGGCCATCAGTGACTTCAAATAATGTTACAACAGATTCTGTCCAGAGTCATTTTTATCTTTCGGCAAGGTATGATAATCTACTGCTTGCTCCTCTGTATTACTGTTTGGCTTGTGATCCCTCGAAATGAAACAATATCTGCTTGTGGCCTCTCATCAGAGGCTCTGGTTTCAGCTCCACTGAGTTTTTCTTCTCTGTTTAATTTTGAAGGATTTTTCAGGCCTGCGGCAGTAAAGGGAGAATCTATATAACATCACACATCTCGAGCGTATCAAGGCACTTTTGTTTATTCAGTTAATTAGTCAGGATTTGCAAGAAATCAACATCTGTGAAACAAGAAAGAAGACAAGCAAATTGAAACAAGAAAAAAAATTCTTTATTGGCATTTCACTTGAAGAACAGAAGAGTTAAAGTTTTAATACTCAAACGTACCACGAGGAACATTTTACTGGTTATGAAACTGGTTGTGTGATTTTAATACGGATGTCTCTATATGACCTACATGACCTACATGGCCACATGTGAGAAGAACTGGCCTCTTCCATAAAGTTATTCTTAATGCCTGTCATGGTGTCGGATTCCGACCCACCTGGCTCGCATATGTAACAACATTTTTTTCTTTTTTAAATGTATGGTGGAGTGCTGAGCATTAATAGAGGAGTCTCAGGTGAGTTAAAACAAGAAGGCAAAAGACAATATGAGTCATTACAAGTAAAAGGAATAAAAGCCATAATACAGGCAAATCACAGAAAAAAAGGAGAGAGGAAAAGCAATGCGAAAATAGAGACCAAAATCAATTATGGATGATAAGAGACAACATCATGTCAGAGGAATAAAGAACAGATACAAAGATTAAGAGCAGTAAAAAGAATAATACATAGACTAAAAATAAATAAAAGCAGCAAAGGATGGCTAGAAAAAAGACATCACATGAGAGGAATTACAACCAGATAAATAGACTAAGAGCAGTAAAAGGAATAAAAAGATTTTTAAAAAATGAAAAATGAGTTTAAAGGGTACCTCACATCAAAGCAAGACTATAAAAGTGTTTTTTTTTTCCCAGTAAACTCCTCTCTCTGACTTCCCCAGGAAACTCGAAGATAGTAGTTTTCATTCAGGATTGGTGGTCGTGGATGCTCAATGGCAACAAGGTAACCGACACCTGAGACAGGTGTAGTAGTAGTAGTAGTAGTAACAGTAGAGTTGTGCACAGACAGCACACAGTAACACAGCCCCACCTTGACTGATCCCAGTTCTTACAGCTGTTTCTCCTGATCAAGCTGTCCCATCAGCGCTGCTCTATATATACCTTCATCCTGAGTTACACACACGTGGGAGGAGGAGGAGGAGGAGGAGGAGGGCTCAAACAGCACAGCAAGATGGACAGGGGTTAGCTGCTCGGGGACACTTTGATTAAACACCAGCCTGGGTGGGCTCGATGGCTGAGTCAGGACCCTGTGATGATTCTCCCTCCCCTGGCTATTGTAAACACTCTCTCCTCTGGACCCTGGCAGAGCTGCTAAGCCGGCAACTGGGTACCAAACAGCTCTGTGTCACATGAGAGGCCTGACTGGAGTCACAGTGGCCCGGGATACTATTCTTAGTCACAGGAATGTACACAGTGGCCTCATGGCGAGCTCCACAGCGCCTAACTGGAGACCCTCGCCGTTTCTCTGTGTCATGCTCCTTTTCGCTCCCTGACAACACTATCCATTCAGTCTCTGGATAATGTTTTTGGTCTCTTTTGAGTGGAACTGACATTTTGACTGACCAGGCTGACCAGACTCTTTGGATATTATTGTTTTTCTAAGGGCAGGAGGTAAGGATTTGCTCCGTCACAGATGTTGCTGAAGAACTGGCAACAGGTTCATCAGCTAGACGTTTGACACAAATATGATATTTATGTGCTTCAGCACAAAGTTTCCTATTGTAAAACGGCACAATTGTTCAATTTGATTAGGGATATCTTCTGTATCTGTTTCACTTGTATTTATTTCTTGATCATTTTGATCATTAATGCTCTCTTTCATGTTTCAGCGAGTCAGATACTTCTGATATAATCCAGCTGTGCCACATTTAAAATGACTTGTATTATTGATTTATTTATAAATCAGCAAATGCACTTACAGAATTAAGAGTTAAGAATATATAATCTATCCATGGCCAGAATTTGCATGATCAATCTTCAGAAACATTATTGATGACTAACTAGAAAAAATCCCAAGTAAATTCATATAATTGAGACTGACGTGAGATCATCAGAAGGAGCTCTTGGCCTCTACCAGAGTTGTGAAATGTGACTCACAGTCATTGGCATTTTTTTCATAATATACAATAAGACAGACAAATACATATCAGACAGGGACCCCATAAGTGGGAGTAAATCAGTAGCTATCGTGGGGGTGATTAGAAGACTAAGTGTTGCTAATAGCCAAATGAAATTCCCGCTCTTTAAATGGCAGGATCATCACAAATCCTCCAGCCAGGGGGAGATAGACTGACACTGGAGAGGATGAATATGGTGGAGTAAAAACAATACATTTATATATATATATATATAGAGAGAGAGAGAGAGAGAGAGAGAGAGGGAGAGAGAGACAGAGAATGAAGGGGATGTCTGGAAAGAGAAAATCAGGGAAATGGAGAGACAAACAGATGGTGTGTCGACACAGTTCTGTTGATATTAGCAGTGATGGGCTGCCTGATAAGGGAGATGTGGCCAAATGCTACATGGATGCATCAAGATAATTTAGAAGGGGTAAAAATAGAAATCTGTGAGTCAGTAATCGTCACATCTAGGACAGCTGCTCTGCAGTGAGTTTTAAGTGTTTGAGAGTGGCCTAATGAATGAAATAGTTTGCTATCAGAGGGATCTGAGAGCACAGGTGTAAGTCAGACAAGTCCACAAATTAAACTAATCCATTTCTGTTAGCACAATTCAAAATAACCAACCCCTTATGCTGCTGAGATTTGTGTGGGTGCAGAAACTAGAAAAGAAAAGTAGCATGGTGGGTAAATTAGCCATTTCTTTGTTGTATTTCTGGATTTGAAGTTGGAGTTATTTCAAATTGTACATGTTGACTTTGAGTTCTGAGTCCAGAACGGTACCTCCAATAAAACCACTACATGTTTTTACACTTTGTGGTTTGTACAGATTTAACAAATGAGATATAACATGTACTTTATGTACAGACATGGTAGTAGCATCAATCTTCTCTAACTCTCAGCAAGAAAGTAAATAAGCATGTATCCCTAAAATGTCAAACTAAACCTTCAACTCCAACAATATACATTGTTTTCTATCCTCAATTACAATATCCATGCTATCAGGTCATTGCCATAGCTTAATCAGTGTAATGTCATCAGACCCAACAATATGATCTCAGAGTCTCTCTTTTCGCTCGCCTTTCTTTCCATAGAATGGCCTGCAGACCACGAGAAGTTTTCTCCTTCAAAGACTCAGAACTTCCCTCCCACCTTCTGGCCCAGCTCAACATCCTCCGGCAGGAGCGCATCCTGACAGACGTCCTGCTCTGCACGGAACACCAGGAGATCCCCTGCCACAGGAACGTCCTGGTCTCCAGCAGCCCGTATTTCAGAGCCATGTTCTGCAGCAACTTTCTGGAGAGCAGTCAGGCACGAGTGAATCTGAAGGGAATCTCCTCAAATGTGCTCAGTGGCATCGTGGACTACGTCTACACAGGCTGCATCACCATCACCATGGAGATTGTGCTTCCACTCATGCAGGCAGCATCCATGCTTCACTATGGAGGTCTCTTTGAGGCCTGCTCCATGTTCCTCCAGGAGCAGCTGAGTCCTGAAAACTGTCTGAGCATGATTCGACTCTCTGAGATCCTCCACTGCGAGAGTTTGAGGGAGAGGGCAAAGGAGATGGCGGTGAGGTGTTTCTCCGACGTAGCTGCCACAGAGGACTTCTGTGAGTTGTCTCTCCCTGAGCTCATGTGCTACCTCGAAGACGACCGACTTTGTGCAGAGGAAGAGCAAGTGTTTGAGACCCTCCTGGCATGGATCCACCATGACCCGTTCTCGAGACAGGGCGCAATCCACGATCTCTTCAAGAAAGTCCGTCTTCGCTACATCCACCCAACCTACCTGTTCCAGTTTATCGCCAACGACCCACTGGTGCAGTCCTCCACCCTCTGCACTGAGATCATCGAGTCAGTGCGTCGCCTCATGCTCACGGTCAGCACCAAGTGTAGCCGAGAGCTCAAGCCATTATGGACCACGCCACGACGTTACACCTGCAGGGAAACGCTGGTGGTGGTTGGAGGACGTAAAAACAACGAACAGACCTCCCGAGAAGCCTTGCTGTACGATGAAAGGACTCATCGTTGGCAGTGGTTGGCTAAGCTCCCCCTGCGACTCTACAAAGCAGCATATGTGTGTATTCATAGCATCCTCTATGTGCTCGGCGGGCTCAGCCTCTGTATGACATCAGGTGACAGCTCGGTCAGCGCCACAGTTTACACACTCTCACTGAAGACCAACCAGTGGCGGACTGCTGAACCCATGTTGGAGCCACGATACGCCCACCAAAGTGTGTCCTATCTGCACTTTATATTTGTGTTAGGAGGCATCGGGGTGGACAAGAAAATCTCTCAGTCAGTGGAGAGGTATAACAGTATGTTTAATCAATGGGAGGCCATGGCACCAATGCCCACAGCGGTACTGCATCCAGCTGTGGCAGCCAGTGATCAGAGGATCTATGTTTTTGGAGGGGAGGACGCCATGCAGAATCCAGTCAGGCTGATTCAGGTAGAGACGACTTCTCATTTTGATTGCAATCCCTTGCCACACAAACACAGACATGGCCTTGTATTAAATTCACTGTTAGTATTTGCGGGACAGAAAATGAAAAATCAAAGGTCTGAGGAAACACTAGGATGTCGGACAAATAGACATCAAACTACATTCTCTGATGAGGACTGTCTGCTGATGTTTGTGGTGTGTGTCAACAGGTGTATCACATCTCTCGCAACTTGTGGTCCAGGCTCGAGACAAGGACGGTGAAAAACGTTTGCGCTCCTGCTGCTGTCATTGAAGACAAGATCTACATCGTAGGAGGTGAGCTCAAAATGAGTTCTTATTCCTTAGCCGTTTCATAGTTTTATATTACAAATGCAGGGACAAGTAACAGAAAACATTATCAAGAGCAATTCCTGAAGGGTTTTTGTTTGTTTTTCATGTCCACAGCCATGAAACTTTGGTACCGTCTGTCTTGACCAGGACTTCACAAAAAAATGTATTGTCAACAAATAGGCATGGTAGTTCTTTTTCACAGAACAGAATTGAAATACTGTATATGCCTTTGAGTGTGAGACCATGTCTTCTGATGTTCAACATGTGAAGTAAAATGGATTTTGTTATTGGAGGTAATGGATTAGGCGCTAGTTATATAAAATCAATATCTTAACTAAAGAATTGATTCAGGTGTCATTAAAGAAAGAATCGTGAAAAAGGCTCATTGAATTTCTAAATCGGCTGGATACTGTAGTTACTCAAACAGGCACACATGAAGCACTTGCTTGCGTGAGAACAGTGAACAATGGCTCACTGATGTGCTTTTTAGTAGTTTTTGGACAACAGCAGAGCTAAATCAGGATTTGGATGCACAGACAATGCTTGTTGCTTTTGGTCTTTACTTTGTCTACAATAATTCTCCAATGAAAATCTAATTTCCAGGATACACCAGGCGAATGATCGCCTACGACACCAAAGCGAACAAATTCGTAAAGTGTGAGAACCTGAAGGAGCGGCGGATGCATCACAGCGCTACAGTGATCAACAACAAGCTCTACGTCACCGGTGGACGGATCCTCAACGGCCACGACGTCATCGAGGACTCGGACTGCTTCGAGTGTTACGACCCAAAGACAGACGTTTGGACCTCGAAAGGTTCTTTACCGTACAAGCTGTTTGACCACGGCTCCCTGCCGCTGGTCTGCGTTTCCAACAGACCCAACCCACCATGACCTGCCATCCAACCAGCCACTTGGCGGGATGCTTTGCTACATGCTCGTCACCTCCCCTTTGCCATGATTTACTGGCCTCTAATTACACAAATGGGAAACCATTTCAACCTGACTGCATTCCTTCACGCAGCTCAGTCTCTGCCACAACTTAGCGGCATGTTAGGCCATGCTGACGTTCATCTGAATCAAAGGGGAGCTCAGCTGATGGCCAGAGGTGTCGCGTCTGAGGCACCTGGGAACTGTGGAACCGAACTGAGGACCCACGAGATGACGAGAGGCAGAAAGTACTTACACAACAAGCAGCTGCTCAGACACATACGTAATCCAAAAAGCTCTTTCCGCAGATGGCCGCACTCGTTTGATGGTGACTAAAAGTGTTAATGCTTTAATTTCCCAGACATTTAGACACAGCATATCATTGCCTGGCAGCTGTAGCAGGCTTCCCTGTAACAATTAAATACATCGGGAATTACATGTCTGGCTGCTTGTTAACTCTATGAGCTCTGCTCGTCGTGTAAACCTGAAGAAAATGAAAGAACAGACAGATAATACATTTGCACTTTAGAGAGAAATACATTCCTCCTTGACCCACATGCTTCTATCAGAGGGCACTTTAAAACAATGGTGACTAACTCCCCATGCAAAGGAAGTCTATCATGTTTGAAGTGTTGAAAAGCACAGTTTAACTTAAATTGAACGATCTGGTCCAACTCTATTCCATTTTAGTTGGCTAGATTCATGACTTTGAGAACTGTTTCTGCAACCCCCTGCTAAACATGCTCTTTATTCATGGATGTTTTCAGTTGCAGAATATGTGGTGTATATAATATGAAGTAGAATAAAAAGAGATGATATTCAAGTACAGTTGTTAGATGAGGAAAATGGCTTCACAGGCAGCTATGTTGATGTAAGGACATGTGACAACGCTGCCTTTGAGGGACAACGCATGGCCGGGATGCAACGACCTACTGAGGGCAACTATAGCTGGAAATGTGAAGGGAAGGATTGTCAGGGTCTGCAGTCTGCAGTCTGCAGCCTGCAGCGTGCAGCGTGCTCATGGACACATGTAACCTGCAGGTGGTCTCTCACCAGCAGAATTATATCTATATGAGAAAAAGAGCTGTAACGTACCAGAGAAAGATGTAACACGATGTGACTGTGGGTCCTCTTCTGGGTCACTGTTGCGCTCCAGCTCCTCTAAGACTGCATCACTGATCAACTGCAATGCACATGCAACCACTGCTTCTTGCACAACTGACTTTCTCTTGTATTCTAAAATGTTTTATTTCCAACTGAACACTGAGCTTGTATTTTGGATAAATATTTCCCTTGGTTTTTAAAGGAACACTGTTATTCGTGTGTATGTATGTGGGGCAATGCTTTACATGAAGGTCCTTGTAATACATTTTAATTAACAGGTAGTTATGCCCTTATCAGTCTTTATAAGATGCTTATAAACATTAATAAGATTTAGTAATAACACCATAGACATGTTTATTGTTCGATTATAAGACATTTATAAGAAACTTGTTGACAGTAAAACTGCTTAACAATGTTGATATAAATCTTACATTCTCATAAGTGTTTATAATACCATTACAAATTCACCTATTGAGTGTAACATACCTATTACATCATCATAAAACTTCTACTAAGCATTTTTTGCTTTATTAAGATTGACACATACTTCATTATGCATTTATAAGTATTTAAAGGGGCAACATGCAGTTTGGAAAGACAGAAATTAAAAAAATTTTCCCATTACTGAATAAACAAGCTGTTCTCGGTGGAAAACAAGGTCCCCAGAACACTGTTTAAAACTTGAAAGGTGGCAGGGTCTGCCACATGTAAACAGTATGAAGTTAAACAGTATGAAACTGCGTTGTCCCTTAAGGTCAGTTTGTTTATTCAGTCACGAAAATGAAGACAGTTTGTTTATTTTTTTTTGTTAAGGCATATAAAATCAGTCAATGAAGATCTTTCCCTTCTTTTTTCCTATTAAAATGTCTTCCCCAAAACTACATAGTTCACCTTTGACTATGCACTTAGCTACTGCAGAAACTTTTCCTCTCCAAAAGGCATTGCTAACTGTTAATAAGTGTGTAGTTGAAGGTGCAATATGTAAGAATTTACATAGTCAGCATGCTAACCAGATAGCATCGGCTCCTGTAAGAGGGATGTAAACACCAACACTTTCCAAGCTCCCTGTCCTGATCGCTAGCTGCACAGCTGACTGAGCTAACCAGCTAACTAGCTCTGTTAACTCTTAATAGCTCTATTTGATGTTAATAACCATCTTAAAATGAACTTGTAAGGGCATTAACTAATGCTGTACAATGGCCTCAGTGTAAAGCATTACTGTATGGGGTAATACTGCAAAGAAAATCCTATTTCTAATGTACTGCTTTGAATTTTTCTTTGAACAAAAAATAGAACCTGTTATGGAGAGCCGTACCGGACTGATTGTCTTTGGCTGCAGATTTAACTGGTTCTCCGTTTGTCTGCAGATTGGCTGAGTCACTCTCCTTTCACGCTCAAGGGAACATTGTTGGCATGGACACAGAAACATGTTCACCGTCTATCAGGTGGCACATTTGTTCACCGTAGATCACTAAGTACCACTGCACGAGAATACTACATTATGTTTTACTTACGTTGGAAAGCAAAAAACAGTTTGTCCGGCGTGAAATGAAAACATTGTATCATGTTACAGTATGAATGATATATGCTAACCTCTTGACCCTTCGGGCCACATTCTCATCATAAAGCGTCTGGCAGGAGGGGCTCCACATGCAGGCTAAATATCTAGTTTCCCCCTGAGAGGCTCACTGTTTGGATGGTATGGCCTACTTGTATGAAGCCCTCCGCTGAAGTTGACATTAGGGAAGGAGGTGTGGCGTCAGTTTTCACTCTTAAGTTTTAATCCCTGCCCATTAGTGGGGAAAGAGTGAAACCTGTCCAGGAGAAGCGACCAAATGGGAATTTCATCACACTCCACATTAGCAGGCCAAGGCTGTCATGGAATTAAATGGCTCCTTGTTAGCCTGATCACTGAATGCCTCACAGTAACCCTCTGTGTATGTGTCGATTCAGTGCCTGGATCATTGTCAGGACACACATACGTGCATGATGACACCCAGCGGATTGTCCAAACCTCTAAGTTTTAACCCCTCAACAAAGACTGCGACAGTTTGCCATCAGTTGAGTCAGATGTCATATGCTCGACTCAGTTAGCCAGAGCAGCATTTCAGAACAACACCCTGTGAAAGTTTTTATTGAGCTGCTGCTAAATACACGGCCTATTCAGACTGTTTATTGACTGTGTGTTTGCTCGCCGTCTTTCCATAGAAACCAGTGTGTGAGGGTCACCCTTCAGGGAGGCTGTGGCCTGGCAGGTTATTTTCAGTGTCTGTTACTAACCCATCAAGGGATAGCATTTCATTGCTAGACCCATTCTAGCAACACACACACACACACACACACACAACAATTGTGGTGAGACGAACTATATCTATATGGGAGCCATCGGTATAAACTTTATCCTACATAAACCTTGAGATTTTTTTAACAAGCTCCTGGGAACTTTTTCAGTTAAATCTGAAAAATCCATCAAGTCTAAGACAGGATCCGTACTTCTGTGTAGCCTGAGGGTGAAGAAAATGTAATCCAACCTAAATGGCCCTCAGTATTCTGGGCTGAGACCCATCCTCCATCCAAGATTAGTGAAAACCTGTTCAGTGGCTTGTGTGTGATCCTGCTGACACCTCAAAATTATATTTAAGTATAGTACTTTGGTAAATGTACTCTGTTACATTCCATCACTGCAAGATAGACCCAAAGATTGTCTTTGATAGTTCAGGTAATTAGGTTAAAATGCCTACACATTGTGCCTGGTACTGACCTTTGCACTGGTTTCTAATGACAACTACTGCAGCTGGTCAACTGCAAGGTAGTATGTGACAAGTATGTGTAGCATGACAAGATGACTTTGATGTTATATTAAATTACCAAATCACTATAATCAGATGCACAAACTCTGAATAATGGGTGTCACTTAACAAACCTATAATACATAAATTCGACCACGAGAGGTCCTCAAAACCCCAGGGTGTTAAGAAGAGCAACAGCCATTCATTGCACCTCTATCGCCCTCTGCTGTCGTGTGACATGACACTGCACGTTGTGTACACTGTAAGATTGCATGTGTACTGAATTCAAATTCTGTAATAAGGAACTGAACCCATCTTAAGAATCATGATGATTTTATTATAATTCCTTTGATAAAAACAAAGATCACAGTACAGCATGCATACATTCCTTACAGAGATCTAAACTGGTCAGATGTACGGTTCACTGGAACATGGCGTCGGTATTTAACAGGCTGGTTAGGCGTTGTGTTCATTTTTGTAAAAACTGTCACAAAACACACTATATGAACACACGTGTGTGTGTGTGGGTGAGAAAGAGACAGAGCAAATGAGAGGCAGCGAGAGACAGAGAGAATAAAAGTTCATAAAGTATATTCAATGACAGTTAAACACTTAAAATTAGCCTACATTCAATTCACTGGAGTGTATCGTTTTGTTTTTAGCCATTATTCCACCTTTACAAACAACCTGTAACCATTCACACAAACTTTCATTCATGGGAAACCCTGGGAAATGGCACTATAGACCCCCCCCGAGAGATGAAAATAAAAGACTTTTAATAATATTAATTAAGACAAAAAAAAACCCAACATAAACATTAAATCGGTCCAATGAAAGTGCGATTTAGGAGTCTCTTAACACTGAGGAGTTTATAAACTATACAATAGAAATAAAAATCTTAATATTACATTGACACAAACATAATAACACTAATAATAAAGGTTTCAGAGATGAATTTCAGATAAAGAAACTCCAGAGGCAGAAATCTTAAAACATGGTAAAATTATACTTCTACTTCAGTAAGGGATTTTTTTATATTAAATTTAAATTTGGAACAGTTAAGATATACAGCATGTACACATTCATAAACCAACATTTCTGTGCTTCTATTGCCCATCTTAGAACATGGAGGGGCAAGAAACCAAACCTTGAATTACCCTAACGTCTCCCGTTGAGTCTATCACACACTATGTACAGTAGGTCCGTAACTACAAAGGCATTCAAAGAAAGAACTTACATTTTGGCACCAGGCACAGAATTGAATATACATTAAAACCAATTGCTAAAACTCACCCAGAAAAAAAAAATAATGTGACTACCATCACCCCTCAACGTGTCGTCCCTACAGAACCGTGAATATGCAATTTAAATTGGCTAAAAAAATTTATAACATTTGGCATAATTGTTGCTGGAAGAATAAGAGAAGGGGCAGGGGAGTGGCAGAGATCTACCCCAACAGACCTGAAAGCAGGATCTACAGTGCATTTCTGTCAAAAAAGACAATCTATTGTTCTTCCTGAGTGCTAGAAGTAAACAGGAACTGGAGAACTGATTCATAGCTAAGATTAGGGATGGGCCTTCATACTATTTACACATCGTGACTGCAACTTTTGGCTTTCTGTATCATCTGATCCTGCTCTTAATTTAAATATACATTCTCTCTCTCATCTGGTTCACAACCACAACATCAGCAGCTCAATTTATCCATTCTACCCACCATGTCCTGAATTATCACTGACTTGTACAAACATGGCTCTCCTTTGTTTTCTGGCAGCTACTCTCGAGTCCTGACCAATCATAGCGTGCCAACTTTTCCTGAGACAGGGGGTAAGGTATAAGAACCTAACTTTGGGCCGGGATGGACTGGCTTCATGGTCACAGTGGGCCAGTCAAAACTAGACTAAGAGGGGATTTTTTCTTTTTCATTGAACACTAAGCTCTGGGGAGAGGTGTGAACAAAACGAGACCAAAATCCCACGTCCTTACACCTCCTTGATGCTGCGCTCAGACGGCCTGAAGTTGACTGAGCTGGACGACGACATGTAGAAGGACTGGGTTTTGCGATTGAGGCGGGCGCGCTTGGTGGCCACGCACAGGCTGCGCTTGCTGGAGGAGATAATCTCCGTTATGAACTTTTTGCAGTCTACGCAGATCTCCATGGTGACCCAGTCCTCGGTGAGTTCCTTGGGCAGGTCCGGCTCGTCCTCCGACTGACCATCTTTACTGCTGTGCTTAGAAAACCTGAGGATGGAGACAAATCGTGAACAACTTGCACGACAAAGAGTGGCATTTGGACTGCATTTGCGTAGTATTTAAACCAAACAGGAGTTCTTCAGACACATACCTCATGCTTCTGCGCAGGCTGTGTCGGCTATGTCCGGACCCAAACGGGTTCTTCTCTGGCTCAGCAGAGGCAGATGCTCCACCAGCTTCCTCTTTAGCTGCAGCAACAGGGCCCAAAGAATAGATGGGCAGGGTGGAGTAGGGCTTAGACGGCAGCCGCATCTGAAGTACAAAAGATTAGCAAAGTGTTAAAAAAAAATAAAAAATACAGTGTATGGAGTTTATGGAGCACCTGTTCAGAGAGCAGCCAACAGGTGTCAAGAGTATCACATTTCTAAACTGAGTGTTCAGAAGTGCATAAAATATAAGTCAACAGCCTCTTACCTTTTTAGAGCACTGGGAACACACAGGCCTGAAAAGGATTAAAAGAAACCGTTACGATTCAATATTGTTCAACAGATGCAAACTTAAAAAGGTCATATAGGTGTTTTTCTTTTTAAATTATACATCTACAGAGCCTATAAAAAAGTATCAAAAGTATTTCTCCTCCTCAGACACCAATATGACTGTGAATTAATCATTTTAAATTGTCAGTCCAAAATGACACATCTCTGGATTTATTTCATTTTAAACCTTGTAGTCTTCAGACCCAACGACACTGACACAAATGACATCACTTGAGGAAATGTATCTGATTTCATACTGCTACGCTTGTTTGGTACAGGTGGGTGTCTGATTTGTCCGTTCTGGGCTACTGTAGAAAAATGGCGGTCTTACATAGTGGACTCCATGGAAGAGCACTCATTCCCTCTGTCACTCAGAGATTAAAGACTCATTCTACGCTGACCAAACACAATTATTCTAAGTTTCAGGTGATTATACACTCGTGAAAACTACAAACCTAAATCTTGCACTCCAAACCTTTAAATTGAGTAGCTCTCATAGTAGTGAGTGAGCTTACCTTTTGCAGAACTGGCAGGTGTAGGACCAGGTGAAGAAAGAGAACCTCTTGGTCCGACATGAAAAGCACAGCTAGAGAGGAAATCATAAAGTGAGTGAGGTGAAGAGTGTAGAACCTGTTGCGTTTAAGTGATGACTGAGGAAAATTAGCACTCCGACGACAAAGACTCGTGGCGTTTACCTTTCCTTTCTTGAGGGCGGTGTAGATGTCTTTGTACTGCTGGAACTTCTCCAGCTCGGCCTTGACCAGGACCTGTCTGATGTGCATCACCTCCTCCACCGTGAGAGCCAGACACTCCACTGGGTAACAGAACTCCTCCTGCGGGAAAAACACACAAATCACATAAGCAAATCTACCCATACGTACGCAGGTCAGGAACCAGATAACCCAAAAGAGAACAATAATTGATGGGATCTGCTGCGAATGAAACTTAACACAATGTGAATGTGACAATACGAGCAATATATCCATACTAATTTCACCAAAACAAAAGCACAGAACACCACTTTACCAAAAGACCAAGCATGCGATGAGGTGGTGAAAGTGAAAACACCAGTCTTCAACAGCATGAATGGACTGTATGATATCTGTGAACAGCAAATGATGAGACGTGCGGAATCAAGTCAACTTAAGTCACTGTTTTGATGAATTAGAACTTGACTTGACAGGAAATAAATGCCATGAGACTCAACTCGGAAGTTAAGGACTCGTGACTTGATGACTTTAATGACTTTCTGTGTTCATTTGCAGATGTTGAAAGTAGGAAAAGTGACTTGACTTTGGGACTTGACATGACCTGTGACTTGACTGTACCAAGAAAAATGACTTGGAACTGAAGTCGCACGTCTGCAAATGATGCTTTCACTGACATGACGGCATGACAATGAAAAGATGTACAGAGAATCCTGGCGATGTAACACACCCGTCATGTTGGTGGTCCACAGCTTTTGACATCAGCTTACTTTATAAGATTATTCTATTTACTTTACTTTTTTGCACCATGTTTACTTACAGTCTAAAACAGCACTATATTTCCATATGACTGTTTTAGAAGGATTATTGCCACAAAACCAATTTGCAAGTGGACCACCAAAATGGCACCAGAGGTGGTCGCCAGGAGATAAGTGACATACTTGACAATCTATTCAACACTTTCAACATACCCACATACCCTATTTTGTCTAAGTTAAACTCTGCAGGGATGAAAGTTGCTCAGGGAACTTAGTCTCAGTCAGCCTTGATAAGAAAATGTGCGCTGTTAATGTTTAAAGATCGTATCTCTAACACTTCTCCATTTTCTTTTCAACCCTCCCTGAGCTATTTTCAACATGCTGCAGGTCTCTTGTTTACACAAATGGTCCCATTCATGTGAAACAAGTCTATTGAGTTATAGGTTTTTCTGGAAAGGTTCCCCACACCGTGTTATGCAACAACAGTGACATACCGTGCCCTGAGCACCACTCGCGGCTTCCACCTGACCAGAGGGAACAAGAGATTCAAACAGAAGCAGGACCTTAAATTCCAACAAGCTAATGACAAACGGTACCTTGATATAATTTAATACAACAACGAGATGAATCTATTTGAGGACATTGAGAGTCTGCCGGATCAAAACAAAGGAATGTGTACAGTTTTGAAAGAGTCCCAATCTTTCAATTTCCATGAGCCCATAATTGTAATATACTGTTATTTCAGGTCACTTGTAGCATGAAATTTAATCTCATTATCAGCACAACTTCATAACAGGAAGTCCCATGACAGAAAAATCATCTGACAGCACCCAGGTCAAAAAAGAAGAAGACTTTTTATGAAATGACAGCTTCCTCATGCCATCAATTCATGTCTGCCTCATCACAGACACAAAACACCTCAGACATCTCTCCTGTGACTTCCCCAATCGGGTTTTATACTGTTCTTATATGGGAAACGTTTTATCACGATGCAAAATGTAAGAATGGGCTGATGACGATGGATAAACAGAGATGACCAAGTTACCTTGGCACCAGGATCCGCCATCAGCTGCAGCATTATGTAAAATGGGAAAAGACAGCTGACCGGTGTAAACATTTTAATGAGATACAACAGGAGTACCAGACGAGGGGGGACTGCAACAAGGAATCCTACTGTTTTCATCTACTAGAGAAGTTCAGCTCCTATCTATACAAGAAGAAAATCGTGTTTGAGCATGTGCCTTCATCAAAAAGGGAAAAGAATCTTGGCTTCTCCTTAAATAAAATTACTCTTTGATTTTATTATAAAAAAGGAGGACTAGAAAACCCAAATGTGTTGCTTTTGTTTACTTCAACCTGTCAGAAAAAAGAAGTTTAATCATTCTCGTTGTTAAGAAGCAAGACAGGATGTAATCACTAACATAAAAGGCATAAAGGTCAGTTAATATTAATAAATAATGCTTTTAAAGTGAATCTTTAGAACTAATGAACTCTGTATTAACTCTATTTTGGTTTTTAAAATAGCAGCATAATAGAAGTTGTCAGTAAATTAAAAAAGGGACATACTTTAAAATATATGCATGTATGTTAATATATCAAAATATACCCAGGAGACGTCTCCAACAGAGTTTTAGTCATACATAACCTTAAGTTGGCTTAAACTACTACGATCTCTGGCTCGATGCCAGAAGTCTGCCTTATAAACTACCAGGGTGGTGAGAATGAACCACTTCAATTTAAATCGCCCTCATACAGCGGCCTGTCCTGTGGTTTCAATTACGTCCATCATCCTCACTCTGAGAACCAGTGACCTCATGGCAAACAAATGACCAGTCACAGGACGGGAGTAAATCAACAGATATATTATTGTATGTCCACGGATGTTTGGAGGGTTAGTCAAAGTTCATTCAAATTGTCCATTTGTGTTATTCCACAAACTCTGCAATGCAGACATACTTACATTTGTTGGATGACGCTAAAATCAGTTATGTCTGTAAGGCATTGTTGATTAAGCCAGATGGGTTGTTAAATATCTATCATCAACGTTAGACACTTCTTTTATAAAGGTCTGCCTAAGCAGTCTCAGGAAAAAAAAGCTTCTATAACTGACGTACCAAAGACTTGGAAGTTTGTCTGGAGGGAGGTGCAAAGCCACGAACACTGGTGGGGGCCTCCTTCTCGATGGAGTGCCGCCTCTGTGGAGACTGACGCTTGTCTGGCTGCGGGGTGGCCGAGATGGGCAGGAACTTTGGAGGAGCTGAAGATACGAGACAACAAAAACAGCACCACATATCAAGGATGGCTAAAGAATGAATCAGATTTTTTTTTTTTTTATTCAAGTGGCTATTTATTTGAGTGTTTTTTAATGTTTATTCTCTCTTAACTAGTGGAGCTATAAGTACTCTTATCATGTTTTGGCTTTTGTCAGTGTTGCTGTAAAATGTGTGTCAAGATGGATCCCTCATCTTCTACTGCAGACCACATCTACATGGGTACAAATAAAGGAATTTGGAACTTGGCACCTGACGTGCTGTGTGAACAATTAAGATATGTAATATATTACAATATGTTTACAGGTGAGCTCTTACCCTTCTTCCCTACTACAGACTCGGGTGACGTGTCGTCTATCAAAGACGTGGACATACTGGAGGTGCTTCGTGTGCCCTCCTCCTGTTAATCAGAACACAGATTTATTTAGTCACGGCAAAACAAATCCAGTGTATTTTTCCCTCGTAAATATTAAGATGCTGGTTGTATTTCAAATCTTTTCAGAAGTAGTTTCGAAAAGACTGTTAAAAAAGGACGATATGCTGCATCCACATTTTTCAAGCTGCTAAATTGAAATCGGATTAACGATCATTTTATGAGCAACACCAATAATAGTCCGATGTCTTACATCAGATTCGGAGCTGTCCAGCTCGGCCAGTGTGGGTGCTCTGAGCAGCCTTTTCCTCTGGCTGAGCGGCTGCACTCCTCCTTGGTTGGGTCCAGTGGTGCCAGTGGCCAGAGACTGGGTGCTGCCTGCCAACTTCCTGGGTGCATCTGGAGTGTCTGTGGGTGAAAGGTATGATTTTGGTTATGAACAGTGTTGCATTATGTTTGGTCTCCTTATCTCAACTCAGCTGGCATGCCTCCTGTGTAAACTACTGGTATCTTTATATTGTTACTTTACGATTACCACAGAGTCAGTATATGGTGAAAATAAGCTCCAAACAGTTTATGTTACAGATTTTAATTTCTTCAGAATTCAGTGATACCATCTTTATTTTCATGAGACATCGCTACATGCTTTACCTGAGCTGCGGAACAAGTCCTGAGGCGTGCTGATGCTTTTCCCCGCGCCTGTAAAGGAATTAAGCGAATATAACCTTCAGAAAGAGCACACATTAATTGACCTGGTATCATAGGGAGGACTTGAACTCAGACCAGGTGTGAATTGAGAGGAAGCTGTATAATAGTGAGTTACGTTCACACATAAATGGAAGGGTCAGGGAAGTGAAGGGCAGTGCCGGGGGAGCAGGGAAAGACAACGAGTGCAGACACGGTGCAAAAGGTTATTCCCGTACGTTTGTCTGGATTATGGTCATCCTTGTGCTGCATTCAGACTGTCATCTGCCATTCAACTATTTATCTGAGGTAGACTGATACCAGTGTTACGTAATTTGTCATATTCCACAGAGAGAGCGGATTAGGGTGACAAGCAGGGCAGACTGATGATCTGTAATCTCGCCCTACTGGCACTGGCTCAACGGCTGTCCCTCATCACCTAGACTACCTAGTCCCTGTGAGAAACAGCTATATCTAAGGCACACTGTTTAACATACTATATATAAATCAGAACATTACTATACTGGTGAATCTGTGCTCTGAAGCCGTTTATATTTTTCAAAGACCTTTCAACAAACACCAAGGTCTGAGATTAAAAAGGGGCAATATGTAAGAATTGGCCACACACTTAACAATTAGGGGACAGTACATCCTCCAGAGTACCCACTGCTAACAGCAGCTGCCGATAGCTAGTTAGCTCAGTTAGCCGTGCAGCTAGTGGTACGGACTGGGACCTCAGAGCACCAAAGGAGTGTTGGTGTTTACAAACTAACTTAGCATACCAGCTTCAGTAGATATCTCTGCAACACAATACACATATATCTTAACATCAAAACTGCAATTTCTTTATATTCTGCTGCCAATTTTAGAATGTTTTTTTTTTTTTTTAAATTGCACCTTGAAGTTGCACTGTGTTGACTAATCTCCACTTCAGGTACAGTACGTGTCTGTGTAACAGCCAGTAAGTGACAGTAGTGTGTCACAGGCATGAAATAAAAAAAATAAAAAAAAAGAGGTCAGGAGCTAACCCTAAAATAGCCTGGAGTGAAACACAAGGTGACGACACTAGGGAAACAATTGGTGACGTGAAACTTTACCTGCTGAGTCAAAACTGTAAGACATGCTAAGAGGTCGCATGGCTGACAGATATGCCCATGTTTGGAAAGAGGAGAAAAAAAAATGGAAACATAAAAGAGAAAAAGAAATCCACGAGAGTTAAAATGAATGGTGAAGCCAATGAATCTCCCAAAAACATATTCAGAAATTCAAAGACTATTCTTAGCAACAGTTTCTCAACAGAGAACCCGTATAGCCGCCCATATGTGTGATTATGCAACATCTGCTCCACGTTACCCTCCCAAATCCCCTGACAAAAGGCGGCTGTGTAAACTGGATAGAGGCACTGTATGGTATAGAGTGACAAAATATTTGCTTGTTTTGATCTGATTAAAGCTTTAACTGGTTTGAAACATTCTAACCAACTGGCGAATTATGACGACTCCATACCTAAAGGATTATCTACCTCCTGTGCGGCGCTTGCTCTTATAAAAAGGTACAGGCAGGGCAGCTTTACATACTGGAATTACATTAGCAGGAATGTTGATTAAGTTCAAACAAATATAATAATCAGTATCCACAACGGTGACTTCAGCAGTACAGGTCTATCACACAACTTAGGGCTCACAGCAGCAGTCAAAGTGATCCTTGTTCAAACACTGCGACACTTCTGATTAAGTGCAGGAAGAGGGCCGTTAGAGTAATCACGACGAATGTGGTTAAAGGAGGCTAAGTCATGGGTTAATGGTTTTTGAGTGGAAGGGTTCGGCTCATAAAGAGCAGCCATGCAGTAAGTTAACAGTCGAAGAACTCCTTCAGAAAAGCATAAAGATTGACTTTGATGGTCTGGACAGTTGCGTAAGTTTATTGAATTATGGCCACTCGTGCATGCATGTCGGCAAACATCAGCACGTGTATGTGTACAACTGTCAGCAGCTTACCCAGGCGGCTTCTGCGGATCATGTCTGGTGATACCGGCCTGAGCTTCCTCTCAGACTTGATGCCCTCCAGCAGCCGCTCGTGGAGGCTCCGCGGACGTGCCGGGTGGGGTTTCAGTTTGCGGGCTGCGACCTGACACGACAACCACACAAGAGAGCGATTTTATTTCATACCTCCCAAGAAAGAGGGAATGTTTTCTGATTGCATCACCTCATCTGACAATTTGGTTACTTACTTATGTTAAGTTCATCTCTTAACATCAGACATTATGTTCTCTGTCATTCATGAAAAGTCATGTGGCACCTACTGTGACTACCAGTGTACTCAGATAACTGACAACAAAATGTTGTTTTCCCAACCAGACTGAATATGGATGACAATAAACATGTGAGTTATTCTGTAAAATGTTTCCTCATGATATCATGCAAAGGGACTGGACAAATCACTGGCATCATGTTGTACGCTACTCACGGGGTTAAGAGGCGGTCGCGACCTGATGAATTCAAGAATGATCTCATGTGCACTCTTCTTTAACCTGGGAGGAATGTCTCCATTCACCTGGAATGACATTGTTAAACTTGATGTGGATTCATGAGGAAGAAAAAACTGCACTAATGAGTTTAAGGCCGATTTTCTGTCACATAGAAAACAGCTAAACATAAATATATTGTTATACTGGGCTTGTGAAGGTTTGTCAAATCCTTACCATGACTTTTCGCAGCTTGTAGCGCTTGGAGCGGATGTCGTCCATCAGCATCTCGTACGGTGTGAGTTGATATTCGATAGGCAGCGGGTTGTACTGACGCTCCTGAACCTTCTTCAGCTTCACACCGTCCCGAAGATCTCGCATCACCTGCACCCAGAACCGTGCCTGGTGGGAACAAAATGTATAAAAAAGATGTATTATGATCATTAATGTAGTTATGATCAGTACAACATGCAAACAGAAGCCAAGGTCTCAGAGCTGAAGTAGTGGCGGAGTAAACAGATAGTCCTCTTACCCAATCTGCATTTTGCAGCTCATCGAGGTCTTTAACACGTTCCTGAGTATCACCTTCCATTCTCCTAAGGTTCTAGCCAAGAAAAGGGGACAGGGAAAACATTAAGAACAGGAGAAGTAAACAAATAATGTTTCCTTTCTTTCATAATACTGCATTCACAGCACTGGCTAAAATTAAATTGAGGTCAATGGCAAACTGCCCATAGTGTCAGTGCAGTCTGTTTAACTAATCGATGTTGTTTCACATGAGCTCGTCAATATCCATCTCATCCTATATTGACAGTGTTCCAGAGGGAAATAAAGAAGCCAATACTCAACAAATGGCTGCTACTGCTATTAATTTGTTTGTCTGGTCATGTGAATGCCTCTAATTGGCTGTGGCTACTATATAGGTGGGGCCACATTATGCTGTTTGGAGCCCTGATGATGTTGATTATGTTGTTTGGTGCCCTGATAAAGACATATGGTGGAAACATGTTGGCTTGTTTTTAAATGATTTAGACACTATAATAAAAGGCTTTTCAACATTTCCTGCTTCATTTTGACACTTTTTCTTGTGGGAGTGCCTGGATTGCCTGGCGCATTCTTTTCCTAATGGTTTGTCAAAGGTTTTTTTCAAGTCAGATGCATCTAATATGATCTATGATATCACTCTTAGATCAAAGAAGGAATGCCTGCAGGCTCCTCTGCTGACAGCTGCTTTCATCACAATCATCTCCACACCCATGTTTACAGCTCAAACACATTCCCTCTTCCCAATTCTTTCCTAATCCTTTTTTTCTGCTGATCTGACCTTTTTCTAATAATAACCAATCGCATTTCTGTTGCCAATTCATCCTTCACCTTTAGTTATAAAGGAACGGGGAATCCCAGAAGAAGAAGCTGATAAACAATTAAAGCAAAGGAACAAAAAAAACAAAAGTGAGAGCAGCTGAAAGAAAGACTCACTGACTAGCCTCCTAATTTGTGAGCATGCGTGATACTGTGCATGGTTGCTTATTAGCAATTATCCAGCAACGTTCAGTGCTACAGGAGGTGAAACGCGGCTCCTATAGCTGGTTGGTCCCCTCCTGTAAGCTGCTTAAATTCTTGTAATAAGGTTAAACTTGATTCTATAACCATACTGTATATTACATAAGACATGCCTCCTGCAGAGGTCACAGGAGGCATGTCTCTCATGAGTGTGTACATGCTGTTCAGTCAAGCGACACCGTCTGACAAGTTTTGGAATCAGTCATGTGGTTACATCTTCTCCAAACCAGGACACTACTAAAACAGTACAGGAATTTAACTTGATGCCTATCTTGAATGCTTGAGTGGGGCAGGGCAAATGTTTTTTTCCACCAGCACTATACAACACTTTACAAAGGTTGTGTGTTACAGGAGGTAAGTAACAGCTAGAAACAAAACGTGATACTACCATTACTTTCTAAAATATAATAATTGGGTCTGCTCAAGCTGCTCATTTTATTTTCATGCTTTTTAATTAATGATTTTCATTTCAAAAAGGGCAAATTCCAGCACATCTTGGTGGATTATGGTCTCAAAAATTCAAGAAGCATAAGCTCTATAGGGACTCTGCCACGCATCATACTCATTTACTACAACGCCAATACTCCACTTACAGAAATAAATCTGCCAATAAGCTAGTGAATTTGAATGAGAAACTGTATGCTAGATGGAGTTAAATCCTGCCGAGTAGTATAAGCGATGTTGAGCTCTCAACAGGCCTGATGAGGAGGTCAGACAGGGACACCCAAACAGTCTCCGTCCTCTGAACCATTACCACTTTGTGAGCTGTTTTGTTGCCATTGTGCAGTTTCTGGGCACAACTCTTATCGGCCTGACAGATCCTAATTCAACCAATTGAATTTTACACAGTGAACCCACACACCAAAGCAGAGTCGTGAATCCCAGGGAGAAGAGAGTTTGGTACTTTCTGTTATCCTCCTATCTGTCATGTATTTCTGTAGCCACTTTCAGTTTCTTTTTATACTTTTAATTTTGCAACAGAAATTTATCAGATGTTTGGATTGTGACTCATGGACAAAATTGCCTGACTTTGGGAAGGTGGGCGAGCGACAATTAGAGGTTACTTATTATTTCCGAATAGGTTTAGGTGACTCACTTCATGATGTCAGTGCACCAGATTTATCCAGAACATATCGACGTCACATGTTAGAGATTCTCACCTCTTTGGCACTCTTGATCTTGTCAAGAAAGGTGTGTAGTTCTCTCGTCTCAGCATAGAGAGCACGACACACAGCCTGGTAATGGTTGGGAGCGTCGGATGGGCTTGGCAGGTGGGAAGAACATATCTGCAGAGGCAAAAAGAGAAGGAATCATTATTGAAAAAGGCCAACAAAAAGTACATATATGATACTGCATAAGTGTGGCATAGATACATCTCATATAGTTAAAGCTAGATGGTTTTCTACTGTGACCAATTATTTATTACAATTTGAAAGAACATACAGGACTCGAATATACACATAAGATTAATTTACAGCAACAAATTGAATTTGAAGGAGGTAGGTAAAGTCCTCTTACAAAGATCTCTTACATAGTTGAAGACATGCTGTTAAAAAAGGTCCACTATGTAAGATTTGGCCACATTTCAAACTCTAAACATATAGGGGGCAGCATAACTGTGCAGAGTGCAAACTGGGAGAGTTTTCTTTTTTTGTTTAGGAAAAAAGCACGGGGCTGGGGCTAGCTGGTTAGCGTGCCAACTTCAGTAGATATCTCTGCAACACAAAACATCAATGCATTATGTGCATTCTGTTGATAATTCTACCTCACTTCTTACATATTGCACCTTTTAAATTCATGATGACAACACACGACACTGCCGTAGCAGTATCCATAGAGCCATGACACTGCTAAAAACATGAAACCATCAACAGCATGAGCCTGATTGCCCAGTCCAAGTCACATTGTTGGACTAGCGTCACCTATACACCATTTAAGGCTCTGACCTGTATGGTATTTGATTGTTAGTGATAACAAAGGCTGCTTTTAGTAATGGGTGAGCTGTCAAATCATCAAAGACACAAAGGAGAAAACCAGACCAATGACATATTTTCATGTTCTCCTGATGGGTGTGGCTAGCCACAGGAATGCTTGACACAGCAGAAAATGTCTTCTTCCTTGTTTACCGAAGGGAAATTCACAGGTAAAATTAAACCCGAGCAGTGAATTTTTTTTGGGGCCTTTATATGGCTTTATTGATAGATTAGCTGAAGATAGGACAGGAAACAGGATGAGAGAGGGGAGTGACATGCAGCACAGGGTACCAGGCCAGGAGTCGAACCCGGGTCCGCTGCAGCAGACAAAGCCTCTGTACATGGGATGCCTGCTCTACCAACTGAGCTAAATGGCCCCCCGTGAAATCCTCTATTGTCATGCTTAAAATACAGTTGCATCTGTGGTCTCCACCATTTCTGCTGAAAACAATGATCTGTATCAAGCACAAAGACCTTTTCTATTGAAAAACTGAAGGAAAACTTTTTTTTTTCCATTGGCACAGTATGTACCAATGTCCTAGTTTGGTTTTAAATAATCCTAACTCCAGACTGACATCTTGATGGCAGCTCATGTAGCCACTCCTTACTTCATTCCATTTCACTAAAGCAATGAGGGAACCCATTCTGCACATTCAGCATCTAACTGTTCCTGTTTTTGTGGGATGCTGCAAGTCCTTTCATCTTCAGCTAATCGACTCGCTGTAGCCTTACCCACCCAATTTAACTCTGTCTGACAGAACAGCAGAGTACAAGCAGGAAAAGGAGGTCAGTCAGGAATGTGCAGTTATCCAATCTAGCCGTGTCATAGCAACATATCGCAGTTTACACTCAAGAGGATGATTGTTGGAGGAATCAGGGGCCAGGCCAGACACGCACTGCAAGCAAACAGTCCAGACATTTGAGTTCTACACCAGGTTCATTATGTGGAGGGAATGGGCTGTGAACAAATTTTAAGCCTATTCCCCAAATACTGTTGTGTTTACACTGCTATAATTACCAGTCCCATATTCAGAAGGTGGCTGGGGAATTTACAGCGTGGCGGCCCGCATCAGGGGAATTTGCTAGGAGCCGAGGAGTGATAATTACGTGTGGATGTGCTGCTCTGTTAATAGACCTGATGTTAAAATGTGGGGGAAAGGAAAAATGTGCAAATCTGAACATTTAATACGCCATCTGCACTGAGCACTGTCTGTATTTTTAACCAGCTATAATGAGGAGAACAAAAATCGGCATTCATGAAATGCTCCGCAATCCAACCTACCAGGATGACGTCTCGATAGCTGCGAATCTGGCTGACCGAGCTGGTGGTGGTAGTGGAGACGGGCTCCTCTTCCTCCTCCTCTTCTTCCTCACACTCGTCCTCCTCCTCTGTGGCTTCGTAGCCCTCGTCGGGACAGGGGTCGCTCTCCGTTTCTTGGGTGTTGGTCATCATGTCGATCAAGCGCTCGAGCGGCAGGCTCAGTTCCCGCTCCTCGTTTTCTTTCAGGCCATAGTCCAGAGCTTTGTAGATCATGACACCCAGTGAGTCGATAACCTGTGGGAGAATGGACATGTGGGACTGAGTTTCTACAGAAAAAGAACATTATAAGACTGGGTTTCATTTTTATAGGAGCCTATCATCACAGTTACAGTCTCAAAGGCTTTCTTGAATCCACACAGCCAGTTAAGCTAGACATGAAAGAATAAACAGAAAATTAACATCATCATAGTATTTATTTACTGTCATACTGGTTCAGTGCTATTTTTTTATTGTTCGTTGTGGTGCAAGCATGGTGAACTGGGTCAAACAGTTGTATATACATAATTAACTGTCCTTCAGCTTGACAATAAGGTAAATACATTTGTTCCAACCTGACTAACCTTTCTGATTTAGCTGAAGGTAGTAATCTTTTTTGCCATTCATGGACATTTATTTACTCGCTGTTAGGTGTGCCAACATTATGTTCTTTCCAGCTGACAGACTACACGCTCTGCCCCTGCTGCTCTATAATTAATGCAAGCCAGCACATCCTCGTGGATGAGACCCAATTTTATCACACCGGTCTAAGATAAACAACTCTATCCAAAACAACTCAATTCACCTGAGCAGACAAGACGACGGTCCATGTCCTCAAACCAGATGTGAAACAAGGCCACAGTGTTCCTCCAAATAACGTGATTATTACCATGATCTGGTGATGATTCCATTTCATCACTTCCCCTCATTAATAAGTTGAGTATGACCCATGTTTTTTTGCAGTTTTTTTTTTTCAACCTCATCTTCATGTCACAAACCATCACTGGGCTACGATGAGACAAAGTTGTTCTTTCACTATGTCCAGTTGGCACTGCTGTGCCATGTCATGTCCTGATAACTTAATCTAACCCGTGTCCTCAAATCAACACGGGTTCAGAAGCGAGATAAGATAAAAATTCTACACAGGAAATGTAGATCGGAAAAAAACTTTTGGAAACATCACATCTGTAAGACAGGACAAAGCTGATTTCAATTAGCTCAGGGGCGAGGGAGATATTCTGGAAATAAAGCACAAAATATTCACTATTAACCAACATCTCATCAGGATAATACCTCTGAAATATTATTAAGTGTCGGTCAAAGAGTTGTTACTGTACTTCACAGCACTCGTTATGATAGGGTCGCTTATGGTTTCTTCAGTGTTGTGGCTACAAGGTTTCACTGGATTTGGATCTGATAATATCATTGACATTTAATGCTGGTTGCAATCCATGTGTTAGAGCCACTATGTGGTGGACCAAGTCTGTGTTTGCAATGTGGAACAGTTTCCACAGAATACTGCAATGGTCCACAATAAAGTAAATTGGCTTTATACTACAGCTAATCCTGAGCATTTGAATAATGAATGACTATGTACTTCAGATAATCACCTTGAAATATTAATTACTTGCCAAGTGTACATTTCAACCCATTTTACCAGTTAAGTGGAAAGAAATACTCTTAATCACTCTCCAATCACGTTTGTAAATCAGGAATTCACCATTTTGCAGTGGTAGTAGTGCTTTTGCACTGAGGTAACCACCTAATAACACATCTTGTGACCTGAGAGCAGAGTCAACATGTCTGCCAGCAATGTCATTCACCAAAATAGTCATGAGATGTTCGTGTAATTGGCATAAAAAGGGGATAAAGCATTAAATCATCCCTATATCAAAAGTGTCCCAAAATATTAGTGTTGTTACAAGTATTGACAGGCTGAACATTGCACTTCATAATTTTATTAATATCTTTGTGATGGATGCCTGTAGCAACTTATTTAAAAAAGTGGAGTGATCAAAGACAACTGATGTGACCCCAGAGGTGGCTAGCTTGATAGCTAACATTTATCTGTCAGTTTAAAGATTGTGACTATGCCCTTTATTTTCTTAGATGCTGTACATTGGCCAGGAAAAAGGACTCATCCAGATGTTTACATTGATTTCACGTCTGAATGTTCTAGGGTGCAGCCTAAAAACACTTGTGTACTGTACCTCAGCTGTATAATAGCAAAGAAAACCCTTTGTTTATACCAATCCCAGCAGCTCTTGAACAATAAGACATGTCTTTTTAAATACCTTCCACCATCTTTATAATAACATGGTAGCACTGTGGGCCTAAAAGTGGTAACAAGCAACACCTCGCAGCTATTATGAAATGGCTTTTGTTGAAGTAATGACATGATCAGCTCAACGTGAGTCATTTCTGTACTGGTTGTACTTATCCGGAAAGAATGGTGCGACATTGTTTTAAAAGGGAGGTGTCCAAATAAAGTGCAGGGTTGATGCAGATGAAGCTGGTGTTTGATGGGCATGGTTGGCTATGGTTTGGAGCGGTGCCAGGGATCAGGCACCTGGCTGTCGTTTCTGGGAGTGGAACGCAGAGAAGGGAAGGGTGTTGACAGAGCAGGTTTGGGCTCACTGACTTCAGAAGAAGAGCTGTAAAATCATTAATGACATAAATATAACTCCACATAGAGTTGAAGTGCCACTTTCACATTTGGACTAAATCCACTGTAGTTTGTTTTTTCCATTGATCTCTAAGAAAAACTGTGTCATCGTGTATCTAAAATACATCAGCTTTTCATGTTTTTAGCTTTGTAACAATGTTTTGTTCAAATAGACCGACAAACCCAAAGCAAAAATGTGGGACTATTCCACTCCAATATTTAATCTATTTTTATTTATTTATGAATGAACTGTCAATTCAACTCAGCTCCGCATTTTAAGTCTTTCTATAAATAAAAATACAGTGCTTAAAATGCAACAAAAGTAGCAACAGCCTCCAATTTGAATTTTACAACACTAACCTATTGATCTCATTCTTTCCTGGGAAAAGCTCTGCCCATTCCATGGTGTTGTACCACTACCACGCTTATCAACAACCATCTCTGTGTGCAGCTGATAATCCTGTTCCGGGGCTAAAATAAATACTCTATTCCTTAGTGTCTTATTATGTAACTTTATAATCCATCTGTAGGACAACATGGGCTGTAGTGGGCGGAGATACGTGGGAATGCTGGAGTGACAAGAAGACGGGAGGGGTCTCATTCATGGGCCACGAGGATGGAAATGTTTACATTGGACCAAATTTATCATCAATAGTCCAGTGCAGAAGATCATCTTGTATCCATTTATAATGCAAGCAGTTGTAATAGACAAGCCATACTGTAACTGTTTAAAATCAAATTTCGCTGTCAACACAAAATGGCTTGTAATAATTAACTGGCCAGTGGTTCAACAGTAGCCAGAACAAAAAGGCTCACTGGTCAATGCATCATTAATTAAAGCCTTCTGTGCATTAATCTGGTTTATGTTCTCCAAGGTTTAGATGCGCCGGAGCATAATTAATGGCAGCTTGGGCTCAATTTGCCAGATATACAGTTATGTCTGGACATAAATGGCGAGGAAAACATATACGTGAAGGCTGAAGGAACTTACGAGTTTGTCAGATGGGATGGGGGGAGAGGCATCTCAAGTATCAATAGCAAGAACAGGAAAGAGAACAATTATCACTCTCTCATTTAAAGACTTGTGACTCAGGAATGAGGAAAAGCAGAGGAGCAGGAATGAGGAAGGAAGGGGGAACAAGTATGCAGATAAACAGTCGGGAAAACCTGTCCAGAAAAACCCACCGCTGGGTTCCAGGCACGGAGGGTAGAAGTGTTTCATAGCAAACGGCTAATTGAAACCAGGTTCCACCCAGGCTAGGAGGAAACCTGCTGAGGGGGATGAAACACGCATATGTTCCCAACGCTGTGCTCTAACCACAGGTAGCCGGAAAACGCCTACATTTTCAAATGCTTCTTAGGAAATGCAGCGGGATGAGTCATCTGGGTGTCAAAGACAAAAAATAGTATCACTGAGAATAAATGTAGTGCTCAGCATTACCAAGACAGGCTTACTGTGTACAAATACACAAATATAACATTCATATTCTACAAATATTCCATTCAGAATGGGCTCCATCCTCACTCAAAAGCATCTTTTCTCAAACTCCACAAACAAATGGGGGATACTCTTTCATGACATCACTGCCGGGGTAAGAAGTGCTTCAAGCTTATGTTTTCCAACAATGACTTGATTTATACAATGAAGGCCAGTGTCAGAGACATCATCCTGAGAATCAATGACGAGGACGAAGTGAATTTTTTACTCATGAATAACCTTTGCCTCCTGCAGTAACGCTGTGTTTCATATCAAATCATGAATTCTTTGACAGAGTTGGTTACCAATAGTACAAAACAGCTAATACATTATTAGTAAGACTTAAAATAGCATTCATAAATAGAACATGGAAAAAACTCATGTCAAGTGGACCTGTTTTCTCCAAACATGACCTAGTTTGAGCTTTGTGCCCTCTCCACAAAATTAAGAGTAGTTTTTCCACTTAACCAGTTAAAATGGGCTGAGCTGTACACTTAGCAAACACTGGCCTTTTGACAACCAAAAAAAATGAAGAGGGACACATAATTAAAAACATCTGCTTGGTCTGCTTTTGGGCCAAACAGCTCAGACGGGCAACACTGGCAAGTTTAGTCACTCATGAGTCCCTGGTGATGCGAAAACTCATGCAGCCTTTGGCCCCAAGGCTGCGCTTTCCCGCCTGGAACTTGCGTGGAAAAGTGATTCATTCTCAATGTGACCACCTCTGGTTAGATGAAGGTTAAATAAAGTTAAAATAGTACCTATTCCTTCCTTTCTTAAGCACTTGGAACTACTGCAGTTTTCCATTACTGAGCCCTTTCATTGAAGGAAAGATCAGGTATGCTTTTAAAAAACAAGACTAGGTTGTAAAAATGGACATATGCAGTACATATTTTTAGTTACATGAGCTGTACAAGAGGAGCAACCACGACAGGGGGAAAGCATCAGTGAGTCAACCAGTACGCAGATGGGCGAAGAATGAGTGGATTGTGTTAAAGAGCACTATGAACACTCACACAAACACGTGAGGAAGGAGAAAGTCAGGCTTATGTGCTGTGGAGTCTTGTCAATTCAAATCAGTTGTCTATGAATATGCCATTTTGTAATATAGCTGACACACTCCGACATCCTGATCCAATGTAAACTTTCAGGTGACTTCAGATTTAAGCTGGAGCTAAAGCAAATACTCAACCTCTCTGAGGGGCTACTGATGCATGTTTTATGTTGATGCAGGCACTAAATATGTACTAAATTTGTGCTTTCTTGTCCCGAGACGGTTCGTTCGTTTTTTGTCTCGTCTTAAATATCCGTATCACAATTACTGAGGCCACGATAGTCATGAAATAAAATGTTCATATCGTCCCATCTCTTATCTATATGATGACACAGTTAACCAGAAAAAAAGGTAAAGGTAAAGTGCGGCTATTCACTTGAAAGCAAAAGTCTCTGATGATCTGTGGCCTGACATCATTTCTGGCTCGCTGTTAACACGATCACACTCTTGGAGCCCAAGACATCACTGCGGCCATCTGAGTTCACAAAATAGTCCACTAAGCAGGATGGCAGGAGTAGAGCAAAGCCATCACAACACAGTTACATAACCACGGCTAAAAATCTAGAGGTCTCCCACTGCAGGAGCGGCTGCTCGGCATCCTCCAATCTGCAGCATCCCTACCGTGGTTCATAGAGGGACAGAACACCATGCTGCTGGTCAAAAACTGTCGAGTTTGCATTTATCTATGAAGTCAACTGGAAAATTGCAGAGGACTGAGGAAACGTCCCTCTGGATCAAACAACCATCATGGAAATTATGTGTTATCATCTCAAGCCATCACGGTGATGGACATAAAAGCTGAGCCTGTCGGAGACAAACTGTTTTCTTCAGATAAAACTTGGCTGCTTTCCAAACACTGAGAACATATACACAACATATGACACTGTGAAGAATATGTTTAGCAAGCATAAAAAGCCTTAGAAACACATGGCTGCAGTTATCGTATGTAGAAAACAAACCTGCAGAGTTTAGTTTATTTCACTACAGCCAATATTCATCAGCTGCCAAATGCTCTTCCCGCTGAGTTTGATTTAAAATGTCACAATCCCCACAGGGACTCTAAACACCACACAAATCTGATTGGCAGCTCGACAGAGAGGATAAAACTCTTCAAACAAACAAGATTCTCGTTTTTCCCAAAAAAAAGTGTACAAGACTTTCTAGCAGCTAGTGACAAAAAATCCAACAACTTCATAAAATTGACAGTCTGAAGAGGAAAACGTATTCCTCTATCAGGCCTGAATGGACCAGAATAAAAAAGAGAAATAGATCTCTTCTGTAGTGGATATATATGGTGTAACATGACTCAAAAAGCTTCGACTACTCAATTAATTGCATTCCTGTGGCTTTGTGCTTGCTGTGAATATCCCTACATAGGCAGAAATGGAGCCTTGTGGGCTGTAATAGGAGCCGCACGGGGGATTTTTAGTGAAGCTGTCAACGTCACAAAAATCAATTGATTGATAAGGATAAAAGCAGGATTTAACAATGAGGTCACTGGTACATTTATGACATACAGGGATCAAACTGGGCGCCAGTCTCTCACTCCAGGGGACTGTCTGAACTCAAAAGCCACAGACGACTGACCCAAAAAATATCTTGCTTGTTTGTTACCTAACACGCATCGAATTGACACACATTCATAAGAATCGTCACTAAAATTTCTACAGCAAGTCCACAGACATCTCTTCCAATTAAAATCTGTAGTCTGACATCAGAACTGACAAGAGTGAGAAACACATGCAGACACATGCAGCCCCTGTTCAAGCAGCTGCAGCGCGGAGGCCCGTACTGTACACCGTTTATATGCAAAAACATGCACTACTTCACTCAATCTGAGCCAAACAGCCGAAATGCATGTAACCTCTTACCATCTGGAGGAGAAGATAAGTGAGAATCTGAATCCGTAATTTAAAACAAGAAAAAGATATGTGAGTGAATGTGGCACGAAAGGTCCATATTATTTGGAGATTGAGAACAAAACACACTAACTGCCATTTGCTGACTACCTTACAGGCAACTACAATCCAGTCCATTACGATCAATTTCGTGGCCAAGGCTTTACCTCATGCATGACGTTGGCAAACCAACTGCCTTGGCCCAAAGTTGACCTGCAGGGACCTGAGCAGATCTGGTAAACTGGGGAACCTGTAATAGGATACTACAACTAATCTCACCTTAATCTTCAAGTAAGGACAAAGTGGGTTAAGCTTGTTCAAGGCGTATGTCACACAAATTATTTTCCTCCAAGAAACTACTACCAACCATGAAGACAACAAGATAGCACCACCAAGAAAAAGCTCTGAGTGTAAAGTAAAAGTCTGAATATAAAAGGTAGCGTATCAGTTTGATATTATTGATGGGTATCCTATAACACATCTTCTGTGGTAGAAGCGAGGGAAAGTGGGTCAACTAAACACAAGCTAATGATTAGCTCCAAAAGACTTAAGTGTGTAGAAGCAGAGATGAGTATGGGAGAGTGGTTCTGGCTTATTTCCTTGTTGGTTCACTCACCTAGACGAGGAACTGAGAAAACATACACATATGAGGCTAAAACACAAGGGACTAAAGCCTAAAAGTGCATTGCAGTATATTATCTTGTAAAGGTGTAATAATGTGTTTGGGTTTGTTTAGCATGTTAGCATGCCAACATTTGATAATTAGCGCTTAACACAGATACAGCTGCAGCTGATACAAATGGCTTTAGTTTTGCAGGTATTTGGGTCATAAATAACTTTAATAATGGTTGATGGTATTATAAAAAATAATGCTTAAACGGACCTGAACTACTTCATGACTCCTCGTGTTGGCACTTAGGATAGAGTTAATGAAAGTTAACCGACTTGCAGCGAAGAAGAAGAAACTCACTGGGAGTGAGAAATGGCCAACAGTGCTCAGTTACATAGGTGTAATTATCTTATCGAGGCATGGTTGTATCCTTCTGTTACAGCCCTTCTACTTTCTGGCAATTCTGTGTTTCTGTATCATACATCAGAATAACGGCACAAATGGACATGGACAAAGCTAAAGTCACTGTGTTGGCATGTGTTGAAGAGGCACCAAGTTGAGAATCTAGGCATTTTTTGTACATCGTTCATCTCAGTTGTCAAATTCTGTGTAGCTGACACCACACTGCAGTGAATTAATATATAATTCCTGTTTTTTGCCTTTTCAGGGGTATTTTTTCTTCCTCAGTAACACAGACATTGTGATGTATCGCAGAGGATCATCCTGCAGTTTATCAAGTATTGCAACATTGCTGTATTTCGATACAATCATTATCCTGACCATCCTAACATGATTTACAATGCGATTCCCTTGCCTAGGCCATCAAGTAGTTGTTGAGACATACCAGTGCAGACCGAATTGGTGGACTGACCAATAGACACTGGCATCCAAACTGCTACTGAGTTTTACTGTGCTTAGTTAATCAACTGTCTCTCACGTCAAACTCATATGTGACAAGAAGTTTCAACCATCAATCGAAAAAATAACACCTAACAATAACAAGGTGTGGCATCCAGTTTAGATCACATGGTCAGTTCTGTGGGAAATAACCATTATGCAAGGTGTCACGCATTACCAAAGAAACAACAAACACACCCTGTTTATTCGTGGCACTGTGTTGTAGGCAGAAGCCTGGGCTTACATTTAGGCTGAGCGGCTCACCGTTCAACCATGAGATTTCATCCGTGTTTTGACCGTCAGCTGAGGCGGAGGATTTCTTTTTCCCACTAAGCCATGCAAAAACACACACATACTGTGCATGCCTGTGATCACATGAACTACAAGACAAACACGAAGGACGATGGTACTGCTCCGAGTTGACAGAGGACTCTCTGTGTAATTAGTCTGTGCACACAGTGAAGCTTTGAGGGAGGCTTCTCCCACCGTTATTATACAATATACCTAGCATGGCCAAACACACACTGACCACATGCCATCTTCAGATGCTCTTGTGATGAGCGTATCATGGTGTAAAAAGTAATGCATTCATGAACAAAAAGAGAAGAAGGACAAAGACGTGTTTTAAGTGCGCTCCTGCATTAGCGTGCAGCACACACAATAACTGCAGAATGAAGTAAATAGCGCCATTCGTGCCGGGCTCACTCCCACTCACTCATGTTTAGTGCATTGCAGGTCAGGGCTCAGTCCAAAACAAGTGAAACGATGAAATGAATGCTGATGTATTTGGATAAGAAAAATGTTTTAATAGATATGGCCTCATGCAGGTGCTTTCAACCTGTTCCATTTTGGTGAAAGATTATATTGTGTGCACGCCTACACACATGGACAATCTACGAAAGCACATCTTGTTTCCATCTATATCTGATGAGCAGGGCCATGTTCACGTGTTGGCTGCACTGATGTGACAGACCGAGCAGATTTCTACCAGGTTCTGCAGAGAAAATAGTCCTTGCACACAAGACAAGCCTTCGTTAATATTAATCTAAATGTTTTGAATCGGCTCAATATAGAGGAAATAATTTTCTCATGACCAAAGTGCCCAACCAATGACCAATGATTTTATTTTTTATTTTTTTTATTTCTTGTGATCCCACACATTTAAAAAAAAAAAAAAAAAAATGTTTTACTTGTTGTGTCAACACAGACGAAACTATTGAAGAATCTGTCTTCACAGCTTGCCCACAGCCGACACCGTTTGTGAGTAACTACAACACAAGAAGGCTGGTGTGGCCACGGTGATGCAATATTGTTGACTTTGGTCATGAGAAAATTATTTCCTCTATATTGAGCCGATTCAAAACATTTAGATTAATATTAACGAAGGCTTGTCAATAGTTTCGTCTGTGTTGACACAACAAGTAAAACATTTTATTTATTTATTTATTTTTTTTAAATGTGTGGGATCACAAGAAATAAAAAAAATAAAATAAAATCATCATATTCTATTTTAAGGATGACAGAACTGTTAGGACTTCGCTGCTTCTGAAATCACATACAATACACTACATATACAATGTGTGTAAACTTTTTATTCTAGAAACTAGAAAACTAGTATCATATCACTTCCCGAGAGCCTCCCTGCCAGCTGAAGATACGCAACCTTGGTAATCCCTGCCAACAGTTCACCAATTAGAAAAATACATTCAAGGTGCGATATGTAAGAATTTTAGTTGGGAGCATTCAAAATGTTACTAAAAATATTAATAAAATGTGAATTGTAGTGTAAAGATATATACCAAAGTAAGCATGCTAACCAGCTAGCCCTGACCTGTCCCAGTCTTAAAGCTCATGTGATAGCCATGTAAACGCCAACACTCTGCCAGTTCTCCAAACTCCCAGTCTGGACTGCTAGTTGCACGGCTAACTGAGCTAACAGCAGCTACAGTTAGCAGCAATAGGCAGTTACTTTAGCAATATGGTGCCCCTATTGTTTTGTTTTCAACAGGTGATCAATTTTTACATTTTGCACCTTTAAGTCTAGAAAAGTAAAACTTTATACCATGTTCACTTATTGAAGTGCTATTGATGTTACAACAGAGCTGCCTTGGTCGCTGTCCACCACTGTCTGTAAATTTGTTGCTTTCATCACTACCGCATTGTATTGTGGGATGTTTATGCTCGCATAGGGTCCAGTGCTTGCATGCTGTAATATTTCCCTGAAAAGAGTATGTATTAGACTACTGGCTTGATACACATTTAAAAATCTCACACACTGTTTTGGGATACTAAAAAGCCTGTTGGAATGACAAAAGACCGCAATGTAAAACTCACCTCTAATGACGTGGGGGCTGATCCATATTTATCTGTAATGACAGAACACAAAAAGAAAGAGTTATTATCATTTGTGGTTATCATTTGTGCAAGTGCTTATCTGTAACAGACAATCAGCAAAGCAAACACACCCGCTGAATTATTTACGTGCGTGCACTGTGCAGTTATGCGCGACATCTTGAAAATGAACTGACAGAGAAAACGCACACCTTACACAGTGTTACAGAACATAAAATATTAAACTTAAAGCACTAGGAGTGAGAACGGACAGGAGGCTAAATGTGGGGGCAGCTGTAAATCATCATTACCCGACAGCAATGAACATGACTGTAAAACTAGTGAGTGAATAAATGATAATGTTTTCTCTGCAGTAACTGCCTGGGGCAGTTGGGCTGTCAAAACCAGCCACCCGGGGCTGCGATAAGACTTTTGATGCCCCCTATTCATTTCCATGAAGCTTCCTCTCAAAATGCAAGTCTTAATAACTTAATGAAAATGTTTGCTTAACAACACAACAAATCACAGAAACCCAAGTGGAATGGAAAAACCTGAACTTTCTCTTTCATTTATTGGAGAAAAGATAAAACAAACCCGAAAACATTGACAATCTTATCTCCCGTTCTTATACTGGCTCTCCGACACACCTGTATTTCTAGATTTTTCCTGTACGACACAGAGTTGGTCTCTTTCCCACACTGAATAACTTCCCCAATTGAACAATATTACATTTGTTACATACAGTGTTTACTTTAACCTTTGACAGCAAATCACTTGAAAATGGTGATTGGAACACAAGGTGCCGATGACACTAACGTCAGGGGTGAAAGTACAAACACAGCGACTGATCTGCAGACTTTAACACCAGTCCGGAGTGTGATATTAGGTCACTACACATAAATGAGACACTGGTCCGATGCGTCATCTCTATTACAAGCCAGCACCTTTTCAGTTTTAAAATTCATCACTTGAGGAAATAAACCTCTGATTAGATCGGACTGCTCCGACTTCTGTAGCTGCATTTGTTGACATTTTCTTTATACAGAGCTGGAAAATACTTGTTTCACAGCATGGCAACAATTCTGGGCAGGTCACTATGAATTACAGCGAAGACGGGGGGGGGAAAAAATAAACAGTCACCCACCAACACTCGTCTGAGGAACACTGGGTCCTCTGTTTGTCCCAGCCGATCAGAGAGGTCTTGGCCGGGGCCCTTGTCTCTCCCAGGGAAAATAAGCCACACAGGGCATATATGGAGTAGGGTGCAGAGTGACCCGGAGTCCCCTATTCACAAAAATATTAACCTCTCTGCTGCAAAACAGGTTTCATGGAAAGTAGGAAGGTGTTCCTCCCAGATTAAATTTTAAAATATTTTTAATTGCTCTCACTGGCCTATAATCTAATAAACAAAAACTGGAGCGCTTTTTACGTCCTCATTTCAACCTATTCAGTAACAAAATGATCCAGATTAAATGTGTGAATAACATTCCAGTTAAGATACTGCATGCACCAAATTTCTCTGTACTGTAGGTATGAATCACTGAAAATCTTGGGGTAAACAAGTGTCTCATCTTGATGCAGCATTAAGGCTTGGCCCTGCTCAAGGCTACACAGAGTGGGAGTGAATATATTCTCCCCCATGCTCCATGTGAATTGATCTGACGGCAGCAGGAACCACAGCGAGCATCTAGCATCTATTCAG
Organism: Spondyliosoma cantharus; assembly: GCA_900302685.1. Taxonomy (NCBI): domain Eukaryota; kingdom Metazoa; phylum Chordata; class Actinopteri; order Spariformes; family Sparidae; genus Spondyliosoma; species Spondyliosoma cantharus. Next base: position 4,083 of record OMLP01015285.1, on the reverse strand, counting down.
TCTAAAATAACACTTGACTTGGATTCGGTGCTGCTCATTAGCCTGATTCTGTTTGCTATGCATCACAGAAATACACTCTTGTGTTTCCTTGTGAGCCGTGGCAGCAGTGTAGGAGTCCAGACAGCATCCTGATACTGGAAGAGTGATTCCGTGTTGCCGAATCAAGCCTCTTCCTTGTCACGGACTCATGTGCAGGTTGCGTAAGCATCGATTTTCTTGCTGGGGGAGTAGCCTCTTGAACTACCCGCTGAGCTTCCAAAAGCTTAATAAGTCTCATGTCTCTCTCATCGCCAGACCTAATGAGAATCAGGACAGCTGTCCAAAAATACCTCAGCCACCAGTCAGAGGAGCAGCAGAGGACTCTCCCATTAATCTCCAAACTCATCTGCAGTCAGACTTTTTAAGTCTGTGCATCTAATCATCACGTTTGTTCTATTTCAGGAAGTGCCAAGATTCTCAACAGCGCTGGCTGAATGTGTTTATACTGAGTGTGTAATTTCCACACAAACTGCAAACACGGCTGGTTGGTTAAATATGCTTAGATGAAGGAGAGCTGCTTGGACTGAGGGGTTGGCTCAAGACAGAGAGGTTCGGGGGGAGGGTATAAACCGAGGGGGAAATAACAAGAAAGGTGGCTAATAAGTTCCCAGGAGAGAGAGGACATAACCTCAGTGCCGGAGGCTTTAGGTGAGTGCTGACAGCCACACCTCCTCCTCCCACACCCATCTTTATCTCTCACATATTAATGGAATGCAGTTAAAGGGAACAAGTCTTTGAGACACGCTCTACATCTTTCTAAACACCTGAACAGGCGTACTGGAACAAGCTTTACTAGAAGAACGTTTGAATTGATTATGAGCTTTGGAAATACATTATAACGTCACAGCTGTAGTTCTCATTACACAGAGCAGTGTTAGTTTTCAGTGCTTACGTCTAATCTGAAACTATTGAACACCAGAGTTACCAGCTGGCCCTTGAGACCCAGATGTGATGGTAGTTTTCCAGTAGGTGATTGCATTAACTTTCATTCAAAAGGGTATATTTATGTAAATACAGCGACATCATTTGGTCTGGGAATTATATGATACAGTCCATTAAAGGAACATTATGTAAGACTTTTTGGATGCGGTTTGTAAACACACCATTCAAAGTTGATTGCTGAGTCAGATTCCCAGGTCAAGACGCTTTGGTTTGGCAAGCCACCAAAAACCAAAGCATCTCCACCTGGGTATCTGACTCAACAATCACCTGTCTTTCTCCAGAATTCCAGTATTGTGACACAACTAATACCTTAATAACTGCCTATCCCTCTCCATGAGTCTAAACAGGTAGTTTATTGTCAGGTAGAATCGGGCTGAAACTGATGATTACATTCATTAACTGTTGGATCTTTAAAAAGGTAAGAATATAGTGGATATCCCTAAGGCAATGTCTTCATATTGTTTGACTGATTCATAAAACAATCCAAAACAAAAAATGTATTCAACTTATCATAGGAGGACTATTACAACTACAAATGTTCACATTTGAGGACACATTACCAGTTAAATTTTGGCTTTTTTGCATCACCGAAGATTAATTTTCTGTCAATCCACTGATCAATTACTCCATTAATAAGCTCTGGGTCCACGTGGAGCACAAAACTGCAGACAAGTGGGCCTACTCTATACTATATGCACATGCAAGCTTCCACCTTACCATTTCATTTACCAAACTATACATTAAAACGTGTTTCCATCCTGTTAAAACCTCCCTCAGGTGCATGCAACCAACACAAAGCACCTGCTCCCCTTACACACAGACACATTAGTTTCTGCTAGTGCCTTTACCTAAAATGTCACAACACGCATAATGAGGCTGTTAGCAGCAATGTGACTCATCTGTGTCTGGCTTTTTGCCCATTATTCGCTGTAGCCGCGGTGCTAGCTGCTCATATAGGTTTTCTCTGGACTGGACCCAAGGTGCTCTGCGGTTTGAATGCATCACATGGTTCATTGTTTACTGTGGCTAACTGACCGCTGCAGGGACACAATTTCAAATGCCCGTGAAAGCAGCCATTCTGAAACAAGCCTGCCAACACGCCCGTCTGAATGCAGCTGTACCATGAACCGTGTTTGTAATGTAAATGTAAGGTTCTTTTGTACGAGCAAGCCCCCCTGTCTGTTAATAATTCATAACACAGCTCCTTTGGTCTTTCATCCCCAGCAGCTATGCGGTGATGATGTATTATTAACAACCGCATTGGGCGTCTGTAAACAAATTCACCACATGGCTGGAAGCAGACAGCCACAACAACATGGCCTCTTTATGAGGATGCTCCGCTGGCCTGTGAGGGATGTGGAGGGTGAATGCTTTCATTCCCGAGGAGAAAGCAGTCTTTGTCGCTTAGCTGCGCAGTGAGTCAAACGAGACAAAATGTCTGAGTGAAATCCAGACACCTAGCTTGTCAGCTGGTGTCGCTTCGTTTACCTGTGCTGCCTTCAAAGTGCAGTTTGACAGTCCCGTCTCTCCAGATGATCACATCCCCGGGTCCCTCAATCCTTCTCGGATAGCCGACGGCCGAAGCCCCGGCAGACTTGGAGCTTTTCCTCCGATGTTTCTGCGCTAAAGTCCGACAGCACTGGTAACACACCGCCCATGCCTGCTCTTCGTTTATCGGCTGGCCGTACAGTTTCAGGATTTCCTCCAAGGAGACGTCTGCGCCTCCGTCGCCGCAGTCCATGTTCACGTCAACGGCGTTCAAATCGGCGGCGAAATTCCGGAGAATGGTCGGCGAAGTCAACATCCCGTCGTCAGTCCCCGGTCGTTTGGCCATCCTCACCTCATTGTAACCACATTACGTAGAGAGAAAAAAACGAAAGGGAAGTGTCAGATAAAAATTGAAAGTCCCTCAGAGACACAGACACAGTCGTTAACCTCCCAATAACTGTTTAATCGGCTGTTCTGAGGACGAGGAGCAGCAACGGCTGAGTGAGCGACGGCTGCCTGACACAGCGCTCCGCGTGGTCCTAGTTCCCGCCCGTTAACCGTGGCTGGCGGAAATGATCACAGAGCTTCAGCCTCAGGTGTGTAGACCAAACTCTATATAAAAAAACATCCAAATAACATACCTGCTATCACTGTGCTGTGAGCCAATATATTATTATTAATATATATTGAGCTAATACCAGTGGTATATCATTAAGCATTTTAAGACTTTGACACCCTTCTTTAATTATACTGGTAAAAGACTTATAAATATTGTATTAAAAGTGACATTTTTGGGTTATAAGGTAGGATATTTATTTGTTTATATTTTGAGGATATTTTTTGTATTGTTATTTATTTTCAAATCAGCACGTATTGGCTCTTTTTTCTCTCAAGATGTTTCTTTGGTTGCAACCGTACTGAGCTTTTCCTTATGTATATATACTGTATATTTGCATTTATATTTCAACATGTGATTGTGTAATCTTCTCTGTGAGTATATTATGTGCTATGTAAATCTTAATCAATGGATCTGAGGCAGAGGTTAATACTGTTCAAAGAAAGTTAGGTATATTGGGATATCTTAGTGTTTCACTCGCTTGTTTATTCTGTGACATATCTGATTTTTTATTTCATGTTTGCCACTATTTTTTGTCCCCAAAAATAATGTGACACATTTAAATGTTATTGCATATCAATGCACGTGCATATATCCATCCATATCTCAATATCCCTAACTTATTTTGAGTAGTTTAGTTCTTGTGGCCATTGTGTATTATTGGTATTTTTGGATCTGTCTGTTTGTGTTTATGTGATGAAAAAAACTATTTTATTGGCCATGTTGACGGAGTGCACCTGGGGTTAAAATGTACATTCTAATAGGGCTCATGAGGTGGAAAAGTAACTTTTTACTTTATGTTATCTGTCCAATATGCTTATCTTCAGGTCATTTTTAATTATTTCACTCAAATAGCTCCTAAATTTTTGTTCTCTCTTGACCTCTTAACAGCTGTGTGTTCTATAAATATCAGCCATTGTTAATGAATCACCTACCCAAAATAACTTAGCCTATTCAAAGTCTGTTTTAAGTGTTACTTTTAACATTAGTTACAACTA